>JAJPUD010008433.1:26459-63890 GCA_023553655.1 Myrmecobius fasciatus | reverse complement strand
ATATATATATATATATAATCTATCTTAAAGTGGCTCTCAGCTTGACTAGAAAAGAGAGCCTTTTTTCCCCCACCTGAGTCTGTTGTCCAAAGCAATTAACATCAGCTTCCTTTGTTCTCACTCATCTCCCCCCAGGCAGAGCTGCTATGGATTCTGAACTCTCAATTAATATCAATAAAGCATTACCTAATTTCCATTGTGTGATACTGCCTCAGTTTCTCCCTGAACATTACAATATGAATTGAATGATATAGACAGTTCTTTAGAAGGAAACTCAATCTACAAATAACAATAAGTAACTACTGTGGCACTTTAAAAAATAGAACCCTTAAGAAGTGGCTAAAAAGTACAACTCTTTGAATAAGAAAATAGTCAGCTCTGAAAGAAGAACCCAGCTATTAAGAAGGAACCATTCCTCACCAGGGAGAGATAGAGATTACTCTTTCATTCCTTCCCCTCCTATTGGTCATGACATCTTAAAATGGATCTTCCTGCTCAGAGGAAAACACCTGAACTGACCAGACCCGGAGAGTTGAAATAATTGATGAATCAAAACCAGAGACAATTTTTAGGACTTATTTAAATCATGAACAGAGCTATCCCTGACCACTGGAAATTGAACTGATGAGAAGATTAAAAAGTTGGGTACTCTAACTGAATGACTTACTTAGCAAAGATGTTATGTTAAGGAGGAAAAGCTTAAGAAAACCACAAAAAGAGAAAAGACATGTCCATGGAAGGCTAGACTGTGAATTGTCTGAGTTCCATATATGTATTTTATACTGTGCTAATATATTTTAGTGCATGTCCACTCTTCCCACTGATACTATGAGTAGTGGTGGGAGAATGCATCCTAAGGTATGGAGAGGTTGTTTTGCTACTATCGTTCTTTTAATTCCATCCTAATAAATGCCTTTGCTTTGATTTAATTGTGCTAGGCAAGCATGCTAGTGAGATCTAATGAAATCTAGGAATAGAAACCCATAGATAACTTGAACCTGAAAGTAGTTGTGCCCCGACCCACCCACAGAGGGACTCCAAAGTCAGGGTTTTTTGATATTGTTGTTATTTGTTTGTTTTTGTAAAGGAGTTCCTATCCAAAGATGAATTGATCTAGATAGTCTCTTCCAATTCTAAGATGCTGTAAGTCTGTGAGCCAAGGGAGGGGATTTTCTTGACAATGAGTCTAGTTCAATTTTGCATGGAGGATCAACTGGGCAAGCCCTAGCCAGTTATTTCTCTTCACTTGTCAACTTTGCTGGGTGAATGCCAACTTTAAGTAAGAAAGGGGTGTAGGAGAAAGGAGGAGGTGGAAAAGCTGAGACTAAGTAGGAGGGGGAAATTGAAAAGAAGAGATGAGAACTTCCTATTCAACATCTACTCAAGCATTACTTCATTCAAAAAGTTATTGGGTATTGTATGATGTGCAGAAATCCAATTATTTTTTGTTTTTTTTTTCATCTCTTTCCTCTGTCCTTGTTCTTCCTGTTTTCTCCTCCCTTTTCTGCATTTCTCTTCTTCCTCCTTATAAAAGAGCTCATAAGAATTAGTGGAAAATTCTCTGTGCCTGAATTCAGGAGACTTGGGTTCAAAGTGGGACTCTGCTATTGACTAGTTGTGTGACTTAAGCTCATCTCTGGAACTCAGGTTCTTCTGAAAAATTAAGAATAATAAGGTCAGCCCCCTCTTTTGCATGGGTTATGTTGTGAAAACATAGCATAAATGGCAAGGACGACTTAATATTTTTTCTGGTACATTATTTGTTTTTTTCTTTCTCATCTGTCGTTTCCTTCTTGTTTCTCCTTGATATAGAGTAGCCAGAGGAACTAGAGAGTGATTAGGAAAAGAAGACAGAGGAAAACTGTGCTCTAGCATGAATAAATTGCCTTTGGGCTAGAAAACTTAATTATTTTTATCAAATATAAAACCAGAAGAAGAATATAGACTGATATGGAATACATGATGTTTAAGTAAGTAATTGTCAATCAATCACCACTTATTACACATCTAATATGCCATGGATTGTGTTAGATCCTAGGAATATAAAGACATCACTGAAAGTCTCTACCTTCAAGAAGCTTACATTCTGTGTATAGACACATGTACATATGCAAACATATACAAATATTATATATATATATAATTTATACAAATGTGGAAGTAAATGTGGTCATATGAGATATATATGTCATATATGTATGCCATAGAGAAGAGGGATTGGATTTTAATTGTTTCATTCTAGATGAAAAAACCACAAAGTAACTTTAAAAAATTGCAGAGGTAGCTTAAGGCTCCATATAATTTAAAGTATCCTTACAATTATTGTTTTCCCAAAGTGAAATAGGATGCCTTGGGAAGCAATAAGCTCTCAATTAATAAGGGGAATTTTGTTCTTGTCCCATTGTTTCAATCATTTTCAACTGTCTGTGACTTCTCTGTGGTTTTCTTGGCAGAAGTAATGGAGCAATTTGCCATTTCCTTCTCCAGCTCATTTTACAGATGAGGAAACTGAAGTAAACAGGGGTAAGTGACTTCCCCAGAGTCACACAATTAGTAAGTATCTGAGGCCATATTTGAACTCAGAAAGGTGAGTCTTCCTGATTCTATTCATTGTGCCATCTAGCTGCCCCAAAACTGGGTGAGTAAGGATTAATGTGTAAGTTAGATGACCCTTGATTCAGATTTTACAGAAGAAATCCCTACTTGGGTATGGGTTGGAATACAAACAGTTTAGGTTCTCTTCCAAATATAAAATTCTTGGATTCTATTAGCCTAACCTTCAGTTCCCTATCCGCTTTCCTATTAATTGTTTCAAATTTCACCTTCAAAGGATACAGCATAATTAATCATAGTGGTGCCATATTGAGGAGACTAGGGCAAATGGACTGCTTGAGTTCAGGAGTTCTGAGTTACAGTAAGGCTAGAATGGATACCAATATATTTAGGGTCCTGGAGTGGGAATGAGAAAGTGGCACCAGACTGCCTAAGGTGAGCCAAACCAGAAAAGCAGAGCAGCTTAAAGTTTCTGGGCCAATGAGTGTTGAAATCAGGTTCCTAAGTGGCCACTGCACCTACAGCTCAGATGAGATGGGGAGACCCAGTCTCAGAAAAATAAAACTAAAGAGAGAAAAAGACAGAAACAGAGAGACTGAGCCAGAGAGACAGAGGGACAGAGAAATGATGAGAGAGACAGAGAGGCAGAGAAGGGGAGAAAAAGAGACAGAAAAAGGGGAGAAAAAGACAGAAAAACAGAGAAAGGGGAGACATACACACACAACACAGAGAGACAAAAAGAGACAGAGACAGAGACAACACAGAGAGAGCAATATTGTATAATAAAACAAGCTAACAAACAAATCCCTGTCTTGGAATCAGGAGACCCAAGCTTGAATCTTAGCCATACCACTTTGGGTCAATGGTATAACTTATGAGGGTTTAAGTTCCCTCATCTTTACAACAGAGACAATAACATCTGCATCAGGGTTGTTATAAAGGAAGTGCTTTGTGAGCCTTAAGTTACTATTATTGTAGAGGAATAAAGTGAAACCCACATATGAGAAGTGACTTCTACAAGGTCATTTTCCATTTAGCAGCAATGTTCTTTCTATTCTCCCAGGCTGCCTCCTTCTTGCATAATTGGGTTTCCACAGAACTTTCTTGGAAGTAGCTCCAGAATGGGCCTAATTAAATGTCATATACATCTGCATTTTTATAGCACCTATGAATGTGCAAGGAATGCTGGAAGAGTCCTGACTTGAGAAATAGGGCCCTGTCTTCCTGATGGCCTCTGCATTCCATTGTCTATGGTTCTCTGGGTGTTCCTGCTCAGCAACTTAATTGATAGCAGAGCAACAGAGACAAATAGAACTTTAGATTATTACTATAGTCCCTTTCAACTCTGGCATACAATGTTTTATGTTCCAAAGCCCCTTAGATTCTGACAGTCTCTAATCTTCATCCTAAGATTTCTTCCAACTTTGACATTCCATGTTGAATTCTACATCACATAAGTTGAATTTTTGCTCATTGTTAACAGTGAAGGGATCCAAAAGAAGGACTGTGGAGGAAGTACCATGAAGAGGATGAGGAATAAGTTGAAGAAATTAATTTTGCTTTTAATTTAATAGAGTTGTGGTATGAATTTCATAAACTTGAAAAGTAATGTTAGGATTTGTGAGTTCTAGTGCCAGATTAGCCACTAACTGGTTAAGGAACTGCAGGTAATTTATGACCCTTTCTAGACTTCAGTTTCCTCACCTATAAAATGAGGAGTTGGATTCTAGATGATATCTCTGGTCCTTTCCAGCTATGCCATTCTGTTACATTCTAAGGGTTTTTTTGGGTTTGTTTTTTTTTTGTTTGTTTGTTTGTTTTTTTAATGCATTGACACTGTGTATGCCAAGGTTAATTCTATTCAATTCCATAAATATTTGTTAAGTATCTATCAGAGTATTTTGGTAAATTCTGAGGAACATAAAGATTTTATATAGATTAGATCCTTGCCTTCATGCACCAAATAGTCTTCTGTGGAACTATGAAACACATATCAAGAAATATGATAACTAAATTATGTTATTTGCACTGGTGAGATACAAAGCTGTATGGTAACTTCTGAGTAGGAAAGTTATTACTGATCTTGGTATCAAATAGCAGATGGTTGTTACATTGGGCTTTGAAGGATGAGTGGAAATCATTCCAGGCATAAGAAACAGAATGAGTCCAAAACAGGAAGATGGCAAGGTATAGCCAAGGCAGGGAGATTCTGTCTCAGATCCTTATCTCTTTACTCTATACTCTTACATGATGACTGCTTCAGCTTTCATCAATTGACTCCCAGATCTAAATATTTTAGTCTCTCTTGAGCTCTAGTTGCACATTGCCAATGACTTATTGGACATTTTGAATTGCATCTCCTCTAGGAATCTCAAATTTAATGTCCTAAACAAAACTCAATATCTTTTTTCCCTAAACCACTATTTTTTATAACTTCCCCATTCCTACAACAGTACAACCATCCTTCCAGTCAACAATGTTCCTATCTTGTGAGTAATCCTGGATTCCTTACTACTCATATCAAATCAGTTATCAATTCTTGTCAATTCTGCTTCCTCAATATCCCCCACATCCATCTTTTTCTCTCAATTCACACAGCAAATACCCTACTTCAGATCCTCATGAAATATTTTTGTAGTAGCCTCCTAATTGATCTTTCTACCTCAAATATATTCCTTCTCTAAACCATTTTTCATACAGCTTCTAAATTGGTTTTCCTAAGGCACGTTTGTCCATATCATTCTCTTGTTCAATGAACTCTTGTGGCTCTAAGATCAAATACAAACTCATCTATTTCACATTTAAGGTCCTTTAGATTCTGGTCCCAACTGAGCTTTCCAGTCTTATTGTATTCTCTTAATGCTTTCAACAGTCCAACCAAACTGACCTTTCTATTCCTCACACAGGGCACTCCAACTCTGATCTTCATAACTTTGCCCTGGACATGTATAATAACATTAAATGTGCTTCCTTTTTACCTTTATCTCTTAGAATCTTTTATTTCCTTCAAAATTGAGTTCAAACCCCACCTTTTATATGTATTTTTTGCTAATTGCATACCTACCACCCACCATCTACCCCCAGCTACTAGAACATGCTTTGACAATTACCTTCTATTCATTTTGTGTACATTTTCCATGTATTTGTTCATGTATACATTTCTCCAATAGATTATTTCAATTTATTCTAACCTTTAGAACAATGTCTAGCACATAGTAAGCACTTAATACTAAAGTAACTGACTCCTCTCTGTCACTATCCCTTTAGTAGGTCATCAAAGAAAAGAGGTCACTAAAAGCATATGATCTCCTCATGTCTTGGATTATATCCAACCAGTTTGGACAGTTGCAGAACTCTATCAGGAAGATTATAAATTATTTCCTGATGAAAACTGGTCACAATGCTCCAGCAGAGAAGACATGATATCATCACAGCATAATTTCTATTTGTTTTTGCCACCCTGGCATCCTCCTAGTTTCTCCAATTTGTAATTGATGTCTCCCTCAATCCAAAGATAAAACAAGCAACATCTTCACTCCTCTCCCTCCATTCCTCCTGGGTACATTGAGAATCTTGAAGTAAGATTATGTCTACTTCATTGGAACATCTTCCAGGGCTTAGATTTTCTGCCTCATGAAGATATCTATTGAACTGAAATGCTATGATTCTATCTTCTTCTTTAGGATTTGATCATGGAAACACTTAATGTGACCAGTTAAATTATCTGACAACTCCTCTACATCTCAGTAATCCCAGAACCCCAAAGTCCTTCCTCCAGTGGTGACATTCCATACTAGGACACCTTGCCCTATCTGGGGTACAATGCAAGATGCACAGCTCATTAAAAAACAGAAGGACTGGTATTAATAATTAACCACCAATTTTTGCTTAATTCTCTCTGGTACACCCATTGTAACAATACCAACATCTTGGTGAGTTACTGCTCAGTATAATCTATCACAATCCATCTTTCCTAATTATCATAATTATTCTATGACAATGAAAAGATCCAGCTTGTCATTTTCCATCTACAGTCTCCAGATTGTAGATGTAAAGTCAGAAGGGACTTTGAGAGGATATATTCCAACCCTTCATTTTACAGGAGAAGAAACTCAAGCCAGATTTACCCAATATCACCTAGGTTATAAGTAGTAGAACCAGAGTCAGAACAAGATATTTTGTCTTCAATAGATTTCTTCTTCCATTATATCATATAGTCTTTCAGGAAGACCTGAAATATTTTACTCTGAAATATGAATTTTTTAGGTATGTGAAGAAAATGCATATCTCTTTCTAAGGATTTTACCAATTCCTATGTCCTCTATCAATCCAGGACAAAGATTATGCCAATTTGAGTGACTGGGAATTTTCTCCAAGAAAAGTTGATTCATGAATGGGGAAGATAGCAGTTTGCTAGGTTACCGTTGAACCCAAGTTTCCTTATTAAGAACCAGTCACTCATTCTACTGTGATAATGTTGGGAGTACAGAGAACATTCATAAGTTGTGGGCTCTGTTTATGAATGATAATAACCACGGTTAATTCTTCTATCTGTAAAATAACAGGGTTGGTTGATGATCTCTAGGGTCCCTTATACTATCAAAAATGGCTTATATGCTGGTTAGTTTTATGGAACTACTTCCCCCATACCACTTTTTTTATCTCATTCTTTGTCATAAGATATGGCCTGCTGGGTATGTGAGCAAGGAAGGGTACTTTCAGAAATTCAAGTAATACAAAAACAAAAGATCAATAAAAATTTAGAGTTAAAAAACAACAACAACAAAGACGCTGTTCTGTGTCCTAAGATAATTATGAAATTCTGATTTTTTTATATTCTAAGCTTCTTCTACCTTGAATTTTCTATTCAATTTTAGATAAGCCTTGGTCCTTATATATTTATGAAAACTCCTATTTCGTGTTTATTTCCTATACCTTTTCAATCAGTCTTCAAACAAAACCAGGCTCTAGCTTTCTCCTAGAATTAGCATCTTCTATATGAAAGACTTATCTGTTTTAGATTCTTTGAGCAGACCAAACACAACTCCCTTATATTTCAATTCATTCTATTGTTTCATCTTCCACCCACAACTTTGAAGTTGTGTAATCCATTCTGTCTCCTTATTGCCCTTCTGGACTAGAATCTTTTCAATGAGTTCTTGGTTATTCCCTTAGAGAGTGGTCCCCATAATCTGCTCAGTCTATAAATGAGATTGCCAGACTTCTCCAGAAGTCTGCATGGTACAATGGAAAGACTGGTATGTCCTTAGAGAGGAAGATCTGGATTTCAACCCATCTTTATATTTGCTTTTTGCTGAGGTAATTGAGGTTAAGTGACTTGCCCAGGGTCACACAGCTAGGGAATGTTAAGTGTCTGAGATCAGATTTGAACTCAGGTCCTCCTGATTTTAGGGTTGGTGCTCTATCCACTGCACCTCCTACCTGCCCCTTTATATACTTTCCGCGCGTGCACACGCGTGTGTGTGTGTGTGTGTGTGTGTGTGTGTGTGTGTAAGAGAGAGAGAGAAAGAGAGAGAGAGAGAGAGAGAGAGAGAAGAGGGAGAGGAAGGGAGAGGTAAAGAGGAGACAGAGAGGGAGAGGGGGGAAGAGGAAAAGAGGAAAGAAGTAAAGGAGAAGTAAGGGAAAGATTTGGGGCAAATCACTTAATTTCTCTCACTCTAATTTAAACTCTCAGTCTCAATTTTTTTTCAATCTGTAAAACAATAAAAATTTCCTCATGGAGTTATTGTAAGGATCAAATGAGGTAACTTCCAATCTCCATTTAATATTCAGTTGAACTTCAGATGTAAATTATATCAGGTATTTATGTAGTCACTGGAAATAACTTCTCATAGAGTGGCTCTCACAGTTTAAAAAGGGCTAGCTACCTGCAGAGGTCCCTCCAGGTATTTCTACTATAAGCTTTTTACAAAATAGATCTTAAAGCAATTCAGTATATGTTCATCTGGTCTTGTTATTTTCTCAACAAATCACCCCAGGTATTCATTCCAATTTAGTTATTCACTGTAGCTGCCCATACTGGTAGGAATATAATCTTACTGCTACACTGTTTCTAAGTAGGTGACTTCTTTTCCTTAATGGCCACAGAGATGAATTTACCTTAAAGATGCTTATCTTACTCCAATTGCAACAAAAGAATAATAAACCTAAGTAACACCGGATGTTGCAAGAAAGATTATAAGTTACTCTCCTCTAAGATAACTGCACTGATATTCTTTAACAAAAAAATGTTTCTGATTTACACTCACTAGATAGTAGATTTATATGTGGGTCACAAAAATTTCTAAAACATTGTTTAATTGTTTCCAAAACAGTCTGAGAAACTGTCCATACCCTTTGACCCAGCAGTGTTTCTACTGGACTTATATCCCAAAGAGATCTTCAAGGAGGGAAAGGGACGCATATATGCAAAAATGTTTGTGGCAGCCCTTTTTGTAGCGGCAAGAAATTGGAAACTGAGTGGATGCCTATCAGTTGGAAAATGGCTGAATAAACTATGGTATATGAATTTATGGAATATTATTGTTCTGTAAGAAATGATCAGCAGGATGATTTCGGAGAGGCCTGGAGAGACCTACATGAACTGATGCTAAGTGAAATGAGCAGAACCAGGAGATCGTTGTTCACGACAACAGCAATATTACATGATGATCAATTCTGATGAACATGGCTCTTTCTAACAATGAGATGATTGAGGCCAGTTCCAATGATCTTGTGATGAAGAGAGTCCTCTACACTCACAGAGAGAATTGTGGGAACTGAGTGTGGATCACAATATAGCATTTTCATTTTTTGTTATTTTCTTTTTCATTTTTTCCCTTTTTGATCTGATTTTTCTTATGCAACAAGATAATTGTATAAATATGTATGTTGGATTTAACATATATTTTAATATGTTTAACACATATTGTATTACTTACCTTCTAGAAAAGGGGTTGGGGGATGGAGGGGAAATTTTAGAACACAAGGTTTTGCAAGGGACAATGTTGAAAAATTATCCATGCATATGTTTTGAAAATAAAAAGCTTTAATAAAAAAGAAAAAAAAACAGTCTGAGGTATATAAAAGACCTTATTGTAAACATAAAAGGCAAATAACAAGCCCAAATATTCATTTATTTAATAGTTTAGGATATGGGAATGGCTTCAGGTTGAACAAATTTAGACCCTAAATGATATATTCTAGCATTAACCCATCAGTTAAAGATTAAATCTACTGACCACCTGATAAAATTTGGCTTTAAAAGGAAAGAGGAAGAACTTAATGTCAATTCCAGATAAGAGTCACATAAGCAGTCAAATGTATTGACAGAATGTCATAGCCAGGGTTAGAATTTTAATCAGGTGGGAAAAATTTCCATTCAAAACAAAACGGGTCAGATGAGTCCTTCTTCAACCCATGCCAAAAGTTACTCTCCCCACCTTTCCTTGATCCAAAATTCTATCTGTAATAATTTGCAGATGTCACTCTTATTGGCTGTTGGCTTCAGAGATCATTGACTCAATAATATTTCTCAACAATAATACCTGGAAACCAATTCAGTCTTCAAACCTCTCATTAAATCATAAGAATTCTACATTTTAAGGTAAAAATCACTGCATTATTACAATTTTTAAAGACATTATCACATTCATTTTAGTAATTCAATATAGAAATGGCCATCCTAACAGTCTTTCACAATAAATTAGCAAAATTTCATATAATAATAGCATCAAAATTCTCAAGTTATATCCGTTCATACTCCTATAATTTCCATCTTGCTCTGCTATACAAATAGAAAAAAGCCAAATGGAGAGAACAGTAGTTCATTGCTAATGGGTTTCAAAGCATAATTTATAAATGTTAGTCTTAAAGTACATTGAACTTGATCAGAATTTTGAGGATGGTATGTGGTGTGGAACTTAGGAGTGATATCAAGATTAGAAAACACAAGAGAGAATGTGATCTCTGAGACGAGAACCTCTATCAGAGTATATGTAGACATGTGGGTCATGCCTGAGCACAATTTTTTGATGAGAACTTTGGTAACAAAAGCAATTGGGACTTTATAACTAGGGAGTGCTTCAACCTTGGTGAATGATGACAAGACATTGCTTATAATGACTTGCCTTGGGCACATCAATAAATTTATCTGTAAGTGTACAAAGGAGTGTAAGCTAAAGGATGGCCACCAGAAGATGTGGCTGGGAAAGGAAGCTGATTAAAAGTTTGGCAATTTGGACTTGTACCTGTTATGCAAGTTGCCATAGGAGTGGTGCCTGGAGCAACCCACCTTTGTTTAATTGAATCTATTATCCCTTGTGTGCCACAATGGCTCCCCTTATGAACTAAAAGACATATCTGGTGATAGAAACTCTTGGAGAGGATTGGCTTACTTTCTCCAGTCACCCAGATCTAGGAGATTTGTTTAATTTTGCATTGCTGTTTTCATTTCTCCATCTCAGCATCACTGTAGGGAAGAAGATCCTGTTGTCTTAGTAAGTACCAGAATTTGAATCCAAAGACAGTAAACAAAAGTATACCCACACACACACACAGAGCAAATAGTTGGATACAAAATACAATTTCATTATCTTCAAATAATCTTAAATGAAATACACTGATTTATTTAAAGTTTAATTTGTACATTTCTCAACTAATACTAGGGTCTTCAACTTAAACTAAGTGCTACAGACCTTCACAATACATGGTCAGGAGGGTAGTTAAAGTCTCATAACTCAACTGGAATAGGAAGTGACAAGGGACCTCACAAAGATCTCTAATGAGGAATTTGCTTCTCTTTTCACCTAACAGTGATTCGTTTTTATTTTTTTTTAATTCAAGCAAAATAAAACACTAATTACCAGTTTTCACGTGTGTGTGTATATATGTATATATATATACATATATAGTAATATTATACAACATATGTATTTATAATCTATTGGTAATTAATTTAAAAAGAGAAAGTGACTTGCATTACATTTTTTCTTAGCCTTTATAATACAAGAGATCACTTTGTATATCCGGTATCATGTATTTAAAACATATTACCAATCTGATGCTATTAATTTAGTCAAATGCATTTCAAATTTATCATTTCATAGGAATTCATTTATCTTATTACCTTGACATTTTCATACTAGTGATAGTCCTCAATACCACTTTAAAATGTTTAGTTTATGATTGTTCAGTTATAATTTGAATTTCAGAAAGGAACAGGAAAATTTGTTAATATTCCATGCTAACTAGGAAAAGTGCCTTTAATTGAGAGAGTATTTTGTTCATTTGAATTTCTATAATATTTGGATATTACAATGCTCCTTCTTTGCACAAGTGAGGCACCACGCTAAGCACTTCACAACCATTTGCTTCTCCCAAACCCTAGAAGGTAGGTACAAATACTCATTATCCCCTTGTACATATAAAAACAGATTAAATTCTCTAATTTACTACAATTACAAGGTAGCCTCAAATTTTCAATTCAATCATTTTTTAATATATAATTACTAGTGGCAATAATTGAACCTCATTTTTCACAAGGATCCATTGTTTTCATTTGGATCATATTAAAAAAAAAAATTCATGGAGGTACTCCCTGTTTCCATAATTGCATCTTTATTTCTTTGAATCACCCAAAGTGCCATATCAGTTTCTTTTTTTCTAGCTTAACCCTACTAGTGTACCTAATGTACCAAAATCTTTTTTATCTCATATTTTATTCTACTTGCTTAATTCTCCTATTCTTTATTTCCAGTAATACCCAAGATTGTCTATAGACTTAATCTTTATGCTAGACAATTACAGTCACTATTTCATTAAGAAGTCATCTATCTCCTCAAAGTTAACCTCTTTTAGACTGGGGAAAAAAAAAAAAACTTATCCAGCTATTTTATGAAAGAATTCACTTGGCAATGACCAAGGTGATTCAGAGTCCAATTTATAGTTTAATATAGTTTATAGTTGTGTAAATGCAGAATTTTATTCCATAACATTTATACTTTTCAAGATCAAAATTTTAAATTATTCAGTTAGGAGTTTTAGGTTTGTCCATAATTTTCTAATGATTCTAAAGTAACACTACTTTAATTTTTTAGATTCAACTAAATTAAATGTGGCTATATAGTTGCTTCTATTAACAATTTAAAGGGCCTCAGTTTTTCTATCTGTAATATAAAACTAAATATAGAATAACTGCTTCCTAAGATCTCTTCCAATTCTACTAGTCTATATTCTAAGGTTCATTCCAGTTCTGACAATCAAGAACTAGGGTCCATTTCTGCTTTGGCATGTTATATTCTACATAAAAATATCAGGTAATTAAAATATGGCTTCATGGTTATATTCCAATTTTCTGGATTACTATCTATCTTTCATTAATTATATTTTAGAATAACTTCCTAATGAGATTTAGGGAGGTCCCTTAAATCCCATCTGTAACTCACATTATATCATGAGAAGGTAGTCATTAAATGGGGACTTTCTTGTCTTCTGGGACTCTAGAGTTTTAAAAATTCTAGAATTGCATCATTATGAAACAAATTAATAATCAGTGTTTAAGTAAGTTCATCAATTTTCTCTTTCTCCCTCTCTCTCTCTCTCCAGTGTTCATACAGGTTAATTTTAGGCAGTTATTGTATCATGGAAAGAACACATGTTGAAGCCAGCTTTTTTTGACCTTTTTGAGACTGTTTCCTTATCTATGAAATGAACACAGAAATGTCTGTATTGATTTTGTCACAGTATTATTGCTGCTACAAATAAAGGCTTTTGCAACCCCTAATTTAATATAAAAAGGTGAATTATTAATGAGATTTGGATATCATGAGAGAGGTAATATAGTGTTTTGATCACTAAATTTGGGAATCATTTTCCTCATTTGTAAAGGGAGAGGGTTGATCTCAATGACCTTTAACATCCCACTCAACTCTAAATCTATGATCCTATACTGCTATCACTTGCTTTATTAATGCAAGAGTCTACAGTCTTCTCTTTCCACCCACCAAATGAGTTTTATCTTGTGAGAGATTTCCTAATGGTTTAGTCAGTTAAAAGCCTCAGAGTGACTGAGGCAAAGTTCTTTTAGTGGAGGACAAATGTGTTCTGATGTACTTGGAGCTTTCGGGTGATCCTGAAAGAATGGTTTTCATAATTAGGTTTTGTTTTTGGTGGTGATGTTTTAGTGTAGTACACATGCTTCAAACAAAGTTGATTTTCTATATTCATAAAAATTGAAGTTATATAACCATAACATCTCTGGAAGTTGAGACTGGAAGGATTCTAAGAATGTAGAATATTCAAGATGGAAGAGGCTTTAGAAAATAGAATTTAGAATACAAGAACTTAAAATGACCTTTGTTCATAGATTCATATACAGACTCATAGAATGTCAAAGCTAGGAGAGAACTTATCCTAATTCTTCCTCTCACCAGCTGATTGAATTTGGGCAAGAGAACTTCCCCTTTGGAAGCCACAATTTCCCCATCTATCAACTGAAGGGCACAGAAATAAATTGTGATTTCCAAATCCAAATTATCAATCTCTTCTCCCTCATTTTACAGTCGAAGAAACTGAAATGCAGAAAGAATCATAGAATCATAAATTTTAGACCTGGAAAGAATCTTAGATTTCTAGTTCAGTCTCTTCATTTTACAACTGAAGGAACTGAGACTCAGATTAGTTAAATAATTTATTCAGGTTTATAAAACTAATATACAGGGAAACTGGGACATCAACTCAACTCTCCTGATTGTCTCTCTTGGACTTTTTCCATGTAAAGTTCAAAATAATTAGCATGTAGACAATAAAATGTTAGTTATAGAACTGATAATTTAAAACATAGGCGGTTAGCATTCTAAGGGGGTTAGACAAGATCAAGTAACAAAACATAAGACTTAGAAGGTTTCTTAGAATTTAAAATGTCTGAGTTGGAAGATACCTTGCAATATAGAATATTAATTTCCAACACAAAACATCAGAGCTAGAGGAGGCTTCAGAAAGCATTTCATCTAGTCTCCCTTTATCAACGGGCCAACTGCTAACCAGAGAAGGGAAGTTGGGCAGATCACACAGCTAGGCAATGACATTTAAAAGAAAGTAACTACTCAGAGCCTACATAGAGAAGTCAATCTTTGGAGGGGGGGAAAGTGTGAGCAATCTATAAAAACTTGCTTTCATCTGAATCTGAAATGAACTTTGGCCCTATTATGCCATATAAACAATCACAGCTGTATGTAGCTTAGCTACACCTCCCAGGCTGCCTTTTGTTAGGCTAAAACCAGCCTGAGCTGTTGGAAGTCTGCCTGGGTTCTCACATCCTGTCAGCTGCCCACTCGCCCCAGGGGGGTGGATTAAATGCGTGGAAATACAGTTCTGCCCAGACACACCTGTACTGCAGCCACTCCCCAAAGGGAAAAAAAAGCTCCATATGTCCCAGCTTCTCTCTGTAATGCAAACCCCGCTCAAACCTATGGGAAAGCAAGAACAGGCTGAATTCATCAAGACCTAGAAAGCTACACAGCAAAGCATATGGAATGATTGAGTTCGAGTACACTATGGGGAGTTTATCAGTAGTGTTTTTTCCTCTCCAGTTCAGTTCATTTCCCCCATAAATGCATCCTTTCCCTTCCTCTCACTGGGCATCTATCCAGGATTTTAAAAACTCAAAAGAAGAATAGCCTCAATCTCCTAGAGCTACTTCAGAGATACTTCAAATCTGGAAAGATTTCAAATTAAGATCTTAGAGCACTATAAAATTGTGCATATTCTTTGATCCAGTAGTTTCACTACTGGATCTGTATCCCAAAGAGATCATTAAAAATGCACAAAAATGAATGAAGCAGCTTTTTTTGTACTGACAAGGAACTAGACATTGGATGCCCATCAGTTGGGGAATGGCTAAGTAAGTTATGGTATATGAACGTAATGGAATATTATCATTCTATAAGAAATGATCAGCAGATTGGTTTCAGAAAAGCCTGGAAAGATTTAACAAGAACTGATGCTGAGCGAAATGAAAGCATTGTACACAGTAACAAGATTATGTGATGATAGGCTGTGATGAACTTGGCTCTTTTCAACAATGGGATGATTCAAAGCAATTCCAATAGACTTTGAATGGAAAATGTTAATCACATCCAGAGAAGGAACTATTGAGACTGAATGTAAATCTAAGCATAGTATTGTCACCTTTTTGTATGTTTATTGATTGATTTTTTTTTCTCATAAGCTATTTTTTTTTTCTTTTGGTCTGATTTTTCTTGCATAACATGACAAATAGGGGAATATGATTAGAAGGATTGCACATATTTAACTTATGAGATTGGAGTTGGGGTAGGTAAGGGAGAGGTAGAAAAATTTAGAACACCAAGTTTTACAAAACATATGCTAAAAACTTCATGTAATTGTAAAAATAAAATTCTATGGAAAAAAATTTTTTAAAAAAGAGAAATTAAGACCTTAGAAACCTATTCTTTCATTTTGAAGTTGACTTTAAAGGTCAGAGAGGTTAAATCATACCTAATTAAGAGTTGGTTTATGCATGAAGTTCCTCTGATTCCAAAATCACTATTTTATCTATTAAGCCATGTTGTTTCTTATATCTGCTCCATCTAGCCTACATCTGGCTTCATTTAGCTCAGTTCTCTCACTTTTTAGATGAGATTTCAGAGAGAAAGCCAAATACCCAGATCACACAGACAGTTTATGGCAGAACCACAACTTGGGTGTTCTGATCCCAAATCAGGGAGGGCTTTTTCTAGCTAGGAACAGCTAAATGGTAAAGCTAAATGGATAATGTGTCAGGCATGAAGTCAGGAAGACCTGAGTTCGAATCTGAACTCAGATATTAGCTGTGACCCTAGGAAAGTCACTTTAACCATGTTGTTCTGTTTCCTCATCCATAAAAGAAGCTAGAGAAGAAAATGGCAAAGCACTCTATACCTTTGCCGAGAAAACCCCAAATGGAATCATGAAGAATCAGACATGACTGAAATAACTCAAAAACACAAAGATAAAGGGAAGAACAGTGTGAAAGGTAACTTGATGGCTAGATTCTATTCTGTCCCATTTGGTATTTAATCCAGTTCAGTCATCAGTGGTCAGCCTAGATCACGTCCACCCATAGGGGGTGGGAATGGTTGGCTCTCTCATCAATCTTCTGGGAAGGGCCTGTGGCCCTACACCCAGCATAATTCCCTTAATTCTCAGCAACAGTGTTGGAAGATCAAACCCTTCACTTAGTGACACCTCAGCACATTGCAAAGTAAATAGAGTAACTAGACTGGGAGGGACCTCAAGAGGTCATCCAGTCTATGCCCCTGCTCTGGTAAGGCCACACCCAACATATTCCAAAAAAGAGAAACAACCCTATCTTTAAAGACCTCCCAGGAAGAACTTATCATAGTCTCCTTTGGTAATCTTTTAAAATTTGTTTTGGTAAGAACAATAATTCCATAGTACATCAAGGTTAACAAAATGCTTTCTTCTTAATAATAATTTCTCTTCATAATTACAGATAAGGAAACTGAGACTCAGAGAGCAAATGTCACTTGGCCCTGATCAAATTGCACTTGAGTAATAGAACTTTGTTATTGTAGGAATTCAATTCAGGTCCTTCACTCTTCTTCTTTCCCCCCTCTAACTCCCGATGCATCCAGGGCCATCTCCAGTCACCCTGATCTATATCTGGTCACTGGACTCAGATGGCTCTGGAGGGGAAAGTGAAGCAGGTGGCCTTGCATAGCTCTCCCTCACTTAAATCCAATTGTCTTGCAAGTCATGGCACCACATCCTGATATCTAGTCCTCTCTCAAGAATGAAGAATAGAGGGGCAGCTAGGAGGTGCATTGAGTAGAGCACAGCCCTGAAATCAGGAGAATCTGAGTTCAAATCTGGCCTCAGACACTTAACACTTCCAAGATGTGTGACCGTGGGCAAGTCACTTAATCCCAATTGTCTCAGACAAAAGAAGAAGAAGAAGAAGAAGAAGAAGAAGAAGAAGAAGAAGAAGAAGAATAGGAAGAATGAAGGTTCATAGAATCACGGATATAAAGCTAAAAGGAACTTCAGAGGTCATCTCTTCCAACCTCTCATTTTACAGATGAGAAATCAAATCAAATAGATATTCGATGAATCTCCCAAAATCACACAGGTAGTAGAAGTGAAATTTAGAAAATCTATTTCAATTCAACTCAATTTAATACTGATTGAATATTTACCCCATCTTTGATTCTAAGCCAGATGGTGGCAATACAAAGACAAAATCAACAAATCAGTCTTGGAACATATCAAAAATTGATTTCAACAGGAATTATCCTTAAACAATTCTACTTAACATTTCCAAAAATCCAAATTTATCTCATTGTCAATACCTTTCCCAAAAGTATAAATCACAACCCCTCCAGAGAAAGATAATAGGATTTCAAGCCAGAAGGAAACTTCAGGAATGGGATTCTGGAAAATGTTTAACAACTAGCTTGGGGTAGGAGGAAAGTGTCCAAGACATACTTTTTAAATTTATTCTTTATTAACATTTTTTTCTGTCATCTTCTTAAGTTTAGATAATCAACAAAAAAGTAAATCAAGTCCTAATCGGTAGCATTTGCTGATTTTCTATGGTTTAACTGTCCTCACTGGAAATTTAACATTTGGTTCCAAAGAGCCATATCCAGCTGTCTCCAGTAGTCTCTTGTTTAGAGATTAATTCTGGGACTTTGCACTGCCCATCTTCCATGCCTAGAATGTTAGCCTTCCTCACCTCCATCTCTTGGTTTCCCAAACTTCCTTTAAGATCAGCTCAAAGCCTATATTCTAGAGTAAGCCCTTCCATATCCTCATTCCTCCTAATAAAAATATAAAAATTAGCACCTTCCCTATCTCTGAATTTAAATAACTTGCTTTTGACAAACTTTTAATGCTTTTGCCCATTGAAATTACCTTTTATCTACATAAATTTTCAACATAGTCATCCCTTCCTCATTGGGACATTCCCCAATGCAGTTTCTATATAACAAGGGCTGACATTGCTATTAAATGGAATCTTTTTAAAGAATTTTGCAAAAGCTACAGATGACATTCAATATGGAAGGATTAACTGTATATCTTTAACATATACAGTTATATGCTTGTTGTCTTCTCCATTAGGATGTACAACTCCTGGAAAGTAAAGACACTGTTTTTGCTTTTCTTTATATTCCCATCCATTAGCACAGTGCCTGGTACATAGCATAGTGCCTGATTTAATCAATGCTTCTTAACTAGATGACTCATTCTATGACCTTGTCATGAGAGACTGAAGAACTGGCATACAGCCTATTGAGGGCCCAGGTCAAAGTCTCTGAAGCATGTTAAAACCTGTAGATCTCCACTGATGCAGTCTTTAGGAAGATTCTATGATCCAAAGGGAGGGAACAACAGAAGACTTTTGTGGAGATTTACACACAGAGGTAGATGAAGTAATTAACGATAAAATGAAGTGAAAGTGTATGAAGGATGTAGAAATAAAGTACTGTCAATGTTCAGAGTGAGAAAGAATTGTTGGAGAGATAGGGGTAAGAAAAGAAAAGTTATGAATATGGCATCCTAGGATTTAGAACTAGAAGGAAATGTAGATATTATCTATTTGATTGATAACCTGCTTCTTTTTCACAGAGGGGAAAAGTGAAGCTCAAAGAGAGGCAATGGCTTGCCCAATGTAACATAGAAAACATAGTCAGGATCCAAAAATAGGTCTATAAACAATTAGTCAACTCACACCATTTGATATAAAACAACTAGGTACCTCAGAAATCTGATAGGATTATCTATAATACAAGAGATGTTCTTGAATGTGTTTTTGCCTAAAAAAAAGTGTATGTGTGAGACAACCAGGGATGTCCCCAAATAAGCACTTCTTCCCAAATTTTGCTGCCCCAAACTCTCTGTTGACTTTTTCTCAGATTGGATATCCAACAGATACCTTAATTCAACAATATCCAAAACAAAATTAATTAATTTCCTCCTAAACTTTAGTTTCTCTTACCTTCCCTATTTCTCTAAAGAACACCACCACGCTACCAGTCCCTCAGGCTCACCCTCTAGGAGTTATCCTGCTTCCCTAACCCCCATATCCAAATGGTTGCCAAGGCCTGTTAATTTTATCTTTGCAGCATTTTTCATATTAACTTTGCTCTTTCTTTCCTCTAAAACTGCTACAACCCTAGTACAGACCCTCATCACCACAGGGCCTAGATTATCACAGTTGGCCTGCTTCAGATCTCTCCCCACTCTAATCTATTCTCCATTCAATCATCAAAGTTATTTTCCTAAAGCAAAGATCTGTTCATGTTACCTCACCCCCAATACTCATCTAATTCCAGTGGCTCCCTATTCACCTCAGAAGCAAACACAAAGTTCTCTTTGGCATTCAAAATCCTTCATAAACTTGCTTCCTTCTACTTTTCCAATCTTCTTACACCTTACTCCCCAACACATACTCTTTAATCTGGTGGCATTAGGCTCCTGGATCTTCCACAAACAAGATACTCCATCTCTAGGTTCTGGAAATCTTCTCTGACTGTCCCCCATGCTTGTAATGCTCTCACTCCTCCATTCTCCCTATATACCATCCTGGCTTCCTTTAAATTCCAACTAAAATCCCATCTGTTAGTAGATGCCTTCCCCAACCCAACCCCTATTAATTTTAATGCCTTCCTGCTGTATTTATTTCCTATTCATTCTTTATATATATATTGATCCTTTATGTTGATCCTATATATATAACTTTATATATAATGGAACCTCCCAAGCAACCAGATGTAAAATTTCAAATCACCTTTGTCTTTTTCTCCCTCTCTTACTCACTCCCTATGTTAAAGCAGTTGTCATGTTGATTTTACAACAGTAGCAACTCCTATCTATGCCCTCCCCTTACTTCACCCTCCCCCCCCACCCATATTATCTTTTACCAACACTATTACAATACCCTCCTAATTGGTCCCCTGGCCTCTTACCTCCTCTTCTCCAACATAACCTTCACACAAGTATCTAAGTAAATGTCCCATAACACAGATTTGACTATATCATTTTCTTTAAAATACATTTGTGGGAGCAGCTAGTTGGCTCAGTGGATAGAGCACCAGCCCTGAAGTCAGGAAGACTTGAGTTCAAATCTATCTCAGACACTTAACACTTCCTAGCTGTGTGACCCTGGGCAAGTCACTTAATTGCTTCAGCAAAAATAAATAAATAAAATAAAATACATTTGTGGCTTCCTATTCTACACCTTGTGGAAGCTTAACAAATTTATTTTGAATTGAATTTTGTTGACTGCAAAGTGAATCACTTCCCCCTAAAAGAAGTCCAGAAATGAAAATCAAGATCTACTCACAAAGGAAAGTCACTCCCAATTAACTCTTTGATTTTTCTTACATTCCATTCAGTTCATGTCCTCCAGGATGAGGTATTTCTCATCACAAAATCACAAAAGCAATTATGAATTGGGCTCAATGCTAAGTATACTACCTCATGCTGAGCATTCATTGTTGGATAGTTTACTATCTAGTGACTAATTCAAGAATTTCTCCATTATGCACTTTCCTATTCTTCCATAACAGAAGATGGGAGGGGGAAGGAAGAAGGGAAGGGAAAAGAGAAATGCATATGGATCAATGCATCAGAAGGCTACTTGGCATTACAAAGACAAAGCAGTACCAAGGAAACTGCCTTAGGCTATGTGTATCATCCTTTGGGAAGGTCTCAATTTCCAAGAAGATACTGGATGAGAATACCCACATTTGTAGGTGAGTTGCAGAGCTGAGACTGTGACCCAAGTTTCCTAACTCCTTAACTCTCCAGAACCTTCTGAGTCATTGTTTTCTCATCTGTCAAATCAAGATAACCATATATGCACTACTAGTATTATACAGAGGTTTGGGGGAGATCAAATGAGATAACTTTAGATTGACAGAATGTCAAAGCTGAAAGGGACCTTAGAATACAGAGCCTGGGATCAACCTAGAAGTAACTTTTGAACAGAAAACATGGAACGCTAGAGTTGAAAGGAGCTTTGAATATCATTTAATGCAACCCCATCATCAACTGATGTTCAAAGTTGGAAAATGATTGGTTCAAGAGTATATGGTATCAGAGAAAGGATTAGAACTAAGTTTCCAGATCATAGTGTTGTTTGGACTTTACCATAATGTGCATTTTGTAGCCATCAAGGACAATCTAAATGTTGATTTGCATTATTCCATTAGTTTCTGTGTTGAACAGAATGATAAGGAGTATGATTTAATTAAATTGATAAAAATCATCTCATCCCCATGATTGAAAATAAAGGGGAAGACACCAAGTTTTGCCATGAGCTAGGTAACAATGAATATTTTCAAGGTCAGCTAAGATAGTAAAGGTCATGTGTGTAGTCCATTGACTTGGACAGTGAAGAGGAAGTATGTTCATTGATTTGACAGATGATGATGTTTTCAGAGGCTGGCTGCTATTTTAGGAAACAAATCATACCAAAAAGAATGATTGGTTCTCTTCAAATGGGCAGAACTCTACCCTGGGATCAGACTTGACCAAAACTGGAGAGGTAGTCAGCTAGTACAACTCCTATTCACCTTGACATAATATTGGGCAAAACTGGACATGTATTATTGGTTCTTAAAGTAAAATAAAACTTAAAAAAAACTATAGGATTATGAGTTTTTTAAAATATAAATGAAAGATTTTATTGGTTATATTTTTCTGTATATGATTATAGTTACCAATGTCTTTCATGTTCATTATCTCCATTGATTTTCAAAACAACTCTGTTAGATACAAGTATTATTATTATTATTTCTTTTTTTGCAGATGAGGAAACTGAAGAGCAGAGAGGAAGTGACTTCCCCAAATTCCTACTGTAGGGTAGTGTCAGAGCAAGGACTCAAATTCAGATTTCTGGATTTCTTCCTCAATGCTCTTTTCATAACCCCATACATACAAGTTATCTTTCACCTACTTTTCTAGAAACTCCCATTGTCTAGAAAGTTGTACAGAATGCTTAAATTGTGTTCCATTCTTTAATTAAAGGCAAGTTGCACTGATCCATGAATCAAACATTCTTCTAGCTGGTTCCTATGACAATGACTAATAGATTTCAAGTATCTGCTATACCATCAATTCCCCAAGGACAAGAACCATTATTTTTCCTTCCTACTCCTACATCCCAGAGTATCAAACACAAGGATTTGCCTGCATGAGGCACTTTACAAATTTTTATCAAATGAAATGGGTCAGACCAGTTAGCTGCTAAAAGACAAGGTCCTCTGTGTGATACAGTAAAGTGAGGAGCTAGGGAGGATAAGCCCTTGGTTATTAGCTTCAATTATCTGAAGGTCATTGCATCAAAGAAATATTGGGGAAAGTACCTTACAAATCTTTAGATGCTGTTTAAATGCAAATTTTTAAAGACTTTTTTGACTAGCATCCAACTTTGAAGTCTAATGATGAGGAAGTTGTTCTGAGTTCTCTTTGGCTATGTTATCAAAGAATGATCTCTGATTAGTTCTACTAGAGCAAAAGACTTTGGGTATGACTCCACTGACCGATGGATACTGTCATCCAAGGATCGTTCTAGCCAAATTCAGAAATGTTCATCACCAGGCTGATTGCAGCGAAATGAATTTGCCTGATATGGCTACTCCACAGACTTGTCCAGAAGATGTGCACTGTATAAATAATAGAATTATTATTTCCCTCTTGGAAATGATTTTTTTTTCTCATTAGTAAAATGGGTCTGAAAACACCTATTCAACTGGCTTTACAATGTTAAAGAGTTTAGATTTGATATTATGGCCCGCAGAAAGTTGTAATAAGCTATGAAGCATTGAACAAAAACATAAGAAAGCCATTAGAGGGAATTGGTTTGGGGAGCAAAATGAGGAAGGAATTGATTCATGTAGATTAGGTTGGTGCCTGAGGGCACTGAGTGGAGGCAAAGAGAATTTGATAAAAGGAGACATGCAAGGAATTGTTTTAATGTTTTAAAAATGATTTATGCCTGAGTATTTTAAGACTAGGAAAATGTTAAACCGTCCTCAAATATTCAATCAGTAATTGCTGGTTCATGTTGCTACCTAGAAACATGCATAGACTGGGAGCTGAGTGTTAGCACACTTTAGGGGAGCATTTTCATTGACCTTTATTTTGAATGAAAAGGAAATACTTCTGAAAATGCTAAGATTGTAGAACAATAAAATTAAAGAGATCATATAGTATTAGTGCTGGGGAGAACTTTAGAGGTCATGGAGTACATCCCCTTAATATTACAGAAAAGGAAACTAAGGCACAGAAAGGCTAACTGTATGCCTATGATCTAAACTACTATAATTCATCCACTTCTTAATCTTTAGGACCCAACTCTGCCTACCTATATGTCATACATATATGATTCCCAATACTTCAGTCTGTTTATAACCTGCCACTATCCACAGCAAATTCATCATCCTGGTCCATCTCTCCCAAAAAAACTCTCTTCAAGTTAATTGGTGTCCCACTAGAGGGAGCTTTCTTGTGTCAAAGAAATTTTTCTAGCTCTGTGCTGCTCAATAATCTATTAATGAGTAGTTTTGTGGCCCAGATGTTCTGTTTATCCTGTCTGAAAATTACCCAAAGTTGGTAGAGATAAAAATACAGATGGGAGAAAGCAAGACAGTGAAAGTGAGGGGAGAAGGAAAGAGAGAGAGATAGAGAAGGAGAAAGAGGGAGAGGGAAAAAAAGGAGAGGCAGAAAGAGGTGAGAAATAGAACAGAATCGTGAGACCAAAATAACTTATTGGGTTATAATGATGATCTGAAGCAAATAAGATAAAATTGAATAGACATAAATATGAATTTCTAAAATTGGAGCTCAAAAATAAAATCAACTGTACAAGTTCAAGTTAGGAGATATGTGGCTAGACAATGGCTAATGGAAAGGAATGTGATGGGCAGGATGGGGATGCAGGTTAAATGAACTGAAAACTCAATAGAAATAGGCAACCAAAAAAAAAACTAATGGAATCTTGGATTGTATGGTATACAGAAGTTGCAAGAAAATAGTCCTGCTGTCCTCTGCCTTCTGATTTCATCTGCTATACAGTGTTCAGCTGTGGATAACACATTTTCAGATGGGTTTTGACAAACTAGATTGAAGAGGGTGATCTAGATGATGAGTGAACTAAATCTAGATCATCTATAACTTAATTGAAGAAACTGGGGATGTTTATGATGAAGAAGAGAAAATTCAGGGGAAATATCAGAACTGATGATCAGACCTAAGAAATTATATATGAACTCATAAATAAAGGTAGGACACTGATTTCAAATTCAAGCCAAGTTCCAATCTGTTCTTAATGCTGGACAAACACACAGGGAAAGAACATTGCTCTGCATGATGCCACCTGCCCTGTAATCCCATTCTCCATGGGAGAGTAGAGCTGGTGTTTGCTCATTCCACAGACACTGAAAATCATCACCTGATCACTCTGAGTGATAGGTGAGTCAATGGGCGAGAATGCTGCCCGAAATTCTTGGGGAAAACTTGGCCTTCAATGCCTGGGGTATGGGAGACAGGGGAGGTGTGGGGACCAGACTGGCCATCCCAGGCATTTGGGAGTAGGAAACTCACACAGCAGAGGTTACCCAGGTTAGCAACAATGAGCAGTTGTGTGTGGAGGGCTAATTGGAAATAATTGCTTATAGAGGGCACGAGGGAGCCATCAGAAAGGTTAGAAAAATCAGCCCAATTAAGATCACAATGAAATATGTGCACACCAGATCACACATTGTCTCACTTAATTCTCATAGATTCTAAGCCATTTTACACATGAAAAAGCTAAGACTCAGAAAGGGGAATGGTTTGTTCAAGACCACACATCATATAATGGGTAGAAGACAGACACAAAGCTGCAATACTTGACTCCCAGTCCTTGCATTAATTTTCTTCTCAACAAAATATGTACACTAATCATTCTGCTTTCTACCTCACAGCTCTGGTGTGAGAATCCACTAGAAGAAAGCATGGGAAGGCCCTTTGTAGAGAATACCCAGGAAGCCAGAAACTTCCGTAACTGGGATGTTCCCCTCCTCTTAAGATTAATCAAGGGTGCGTTTAAGTTTGAAATCATGAGAAAAAATCATGGCACAATTACTGAGACATTGTGAACTAACAACATGCTTCAGAGAGTTAGATCATAGAAAACAGAAACCAAGGTGGGTCACAGAACAATGCTTTTCATAATAACTTATGGTTTTAAGATATATAAGCAGCACAATTTCTCTTAATAAACAGCTCTGTTGAATTATCAACAGCCCTGACGCCTTATTTTCAACTGCCACTAGCCCATTTGTGTTGTGCTGGTCACAGCAAATGTGTCTGTCCCAATGTGGGGTCCTAATCATCCTGATCCTATCAGGCACTGATCATGTCAAGCAGCCCACAAGGGAAGCAGAGACCTGACTAGAAGCAGTATCGGAGAAGGTCTTCTAGAGGTTGGGACTCCCTGGGTAGCTGGAGGACAAAAGATCCAAGTCAAGGTAAGGGAAAGGTTCCAGCAGGGCTGCTCCCCAGCCTGGCTCATCTTTACTTTCACTTTTTGGAGCAAACTGAGCCGTAAAATAATGGGAGGGCAAATAGTTAAAGGACTGAAGAATGAAGGGAAAGATCTTAAACTTTTACAGGTAATCATGTTAAAAAAAGAGACGTAAGGGCTAAAAAAAAAAAAAATAAGTTGGGCGTTTCTACAGTATGTTTACAACAATGCACCCTGGTTTCCCAGGAGCCCTCACATCATCATCAACAAATGGGAAGTGATTGGAGAAACTTTATACAAAACTTTATACAAAATATGCAAAGAGAAAGGCCCTCCGGAGTTCTTCTGATACCCTCTCTTTGTATAACATAAAAATGTGTTTATCAAAACCAGCAGAAATAGAAGGCAATAATAGAACATTGAAAATCATTTTTAGTAAACAAAAAGAGGGGGGAGAGAAAAACCTCAAGAACAGATTTGCTAAAGCACTATATACTATTAATTATTTCACATTGAATAACATGTCCCACATCCTAGCTGACTTTTTTTTTTCTTCACTACATCATTTTTCCTCAGAAAGGAACAGAAAAGGTTAAGGTGCCCAGATTTCCTGCTTATCCTGCCTGAAGATTACACAAAGTTGGTAGAGATAAAAAATACAGATGGGAGAAAGCAAGAGAATGACACTGGGGGTGGGGGGAGGAAAAGAAACAGGGAGAGTTAGAGGAGGAGAAAGAGGGAGAGGGAAAAATAGAAAGAGAGGAAGAGGGAGAATGAGATGAGAAATAGAACAGAATTATGAGAGCTCTGCTGCCCAGCCCTCCCATTACAATATGTGATGTGGAGGGATGTCAACAGAATGTGGAGGGGCCCTGATTAGGTAAAAATTCAGGGTCAAGGTTTTCTTTGTATTTCCACAGATGAAGCAGACACATGGATCCCAGAAAGATGTAGCCACCCTGTCCAAATTGATCCAGAGCATGAAGATAAAACAAAAGAAAACTTGCAGAGGCTGACTACTCCTACAAGGGGAATCAAGCAGCATGGTTCCTGCAACTGGCCCTAGTTGTGACACAACTTAAATTGGGAGAAGGAAAAACCAAAGCCTTCTGGGGTATTATACAAAGCTGGCCTTGAGTGAGAGTAGTTGGATGGGGAGAATATATTCCTGAAATTCTATTGTATGGTAATGGATCTCAATATTTAATTAAGGAATTTGGTATTAATAAGTATGGAGGGGAGTCAATTAGTTCAATAACTAAGTTTAATTTTACTGGATTTACTAAAGATCCTCCCTTATGTTTGGCTACAAATGCTAGCTTTGACAGGTATAGTCTGATACAACCTATTCATTTTCATTATAAATATGATCCTTTTCACAGGCTTTTGGCCAATAGGAATGTTACAACCCTCTAATTGCATGAAAAAGGCTTTTAAGTCTGCAGCACCACAAAGCATACAGCATTTCCTCAATCTAACAACTACTGTTATGGGAATATTGAGATAAAATTGTGAAATAGAAACTCCCAACTGGGGAATTCATATATCACTCTGTCCAGATCTGGACTTATGGGACTCTGAAGAAACTGAACCTCCTTTTCTGGACTGCAGAAGACAGCAAAAATTTTGTCATACAATTTGAAATCATATTTCTTTGTCCTGGTATAATGACTCTTGTAATCACTATATGTATGGGGGATACCCCAAACCGAATTGGTGGGGAAATAACCAAAAGAGGATGATCAGGTGTGGAAAATCACATTACCATTTGCTCCTATAGGAGTGAATGTATGTCCCTATGTAGGATAATACAAGGATATTATCAGAACAGAAACAAGAATGTATTATATAATGCTACATTGCAGGCATGTTTGGGGAATGATTATGCTTTAATGTGGGGAGAAATTGGCCAGGTGACAATAGCAAAGGTAGAAGGAGTTTATAATGTTATTTGTAAAGAATGCAAGGTTTCTGAATGCATAGGAAATAAGGTTAATACCAGTATTGTGTTTGTTATAATGAAGCCTTTATTTACTATATTACCTTTACAGAGTGATAATTGTTATCACACTTGAGCAGACCATTCCTGGAAAACATTGAACATTTACTCAGCAAAAGCAGAAAGAAAAGATGTATTTCATATTGTTTTTGGTATAATTGCATTAATTTCTATTTTAACTTCTGGTGCCTTGATTGCTATGTCTATAACCACTGTTCAAAATTAAATGATTCAAGCTAATTATTTGCATGAACTTATTCTGAACATCCCTAAAGGGTTTGCTATACAGAACAAAATTAATAAGTTTTATGAAGCTATAAATCAATTGAGGGAGGATACTCTTGAAATAGGACAAGAAGTGGAAATATTGAGGATTTTAAAGAAACCAGAACTAAGAACAGTCTGAATGCAGTATGTCAAGATTTATTGTGATGAGTCCCTTTCCCTTATACTGTAAATCCTCTTCTTTACCATCTTTTATCAATTCTTTAATAAACAGCTAGAAAACAAGCAAAAATGGTCTCATATACACCAAAATACTCATAACAGCATTTCTGTAGCTGCAAAAATAAAAGAATCAAAGTTCACATTGGGGAATGGCCTAGCAAAATGAGGTACTTGAACATAGTAGAATATTAATATGTCACCAGAAACAAGTTTACAGAAATCAGAGAAATATGGAAAAATGGATATGAACTGATGTGGCATAAAGTAAGTGCAATTTAGAAATGGCATATACCACAATCACAGCAGCATAAATGGAAAGAAACAAAAACAAGACTGAGCATGGCATAATTATAATGATCAAACATCCCTGCATACAAAATTGGAAAATATGAAAAGTTTTCCAGTAGAAGTTAGAAACTATGGGTGTGGAACATTACATATACTGTCAAATCTAGTTGATGTCTTGATTAGTTTTGCTGAATTGCTTTCTTTTCCCTCTCTGTCTTTTATTGAAAGTGATGACTCAAATGGGACAGAGGAGGTAGAAGGAAAAGATTCACAAATGGATATAATATTTAAAAAGCATTTGTTTTAAAAAATCAGTCTTTGCTTACAGACTTGGAATATTATAATTATAATTCAATTTAAATTCTGGTTTAGAGTTTTTTAAATTAACTTTTAAAAAAATATTTGTTTATTTAAAACTAAATACAAAATAGGAAAAAAAAAAGACAGAAAAAGGAAAGTAAAACAAAACAAAACACTGTCATATGCCCAGTAGAACATCAGGGAAGATTCAAAATATTTAACAATAAATTTCCATTTCAATAAAGTACATATAATAATGGACATTTTTTCAAGAATATCCATCTTTACTTTGTGTCCTAGTAAGCTATTCTTTTGTTCTCTGCCTGGTTTATACTTTTCAAAGTGTTCAATAAATATTTTACTTCCACAACACTTGGGAGAGAGTATAATTATTCTCATACCATTTTGTAAATTGGGAAATTGAACCTTAAAAAAGCAGATTCACAGGCCTCCTGACTTCAAATTCTATGTTTTCTCCATTAGAACAAAGCTGCCTCAAAACATTCATGAGACTATTAAATGAGAAAAAAATACATAAAATGCTTTATAAATCACTTGGACAGGAAATCTCTTATCTAACCATAAATAAATGTGAATTATTGTTATCATTACAGCTATTAAAATTTTATATATACCACAACCTCCATGACAGTCTTTGATGTCTCATGGTGGCCCAGAAGTGACCTTATACTTTCAAACACTCTATCAGGAGAATGCAAGCCCTAGCAAGTTTTATGTGAAAAAGCTCCAAGGATAAAATAAAAGAGATTGAGAATTCCTAGTCTGATCTAAAGAAAGAAATATGAGGTCTGAATGCAGATCAAATACTACTTTCACTTTTTTCTGCTTTTTGGATTTTTTTCCCTCATGTTTTTTTTTTTTCCTTTTGTTCTGATTTTTTTTTCACAACATGACTAATGTGGAAATATGTTTAACATGATTGTACATGTATTATCTATATCAGATTGCTTGCTGTCTTTGGAAGAGGAAAAGGGAAAGAGGAAGAGAGAAAAATTTGGAGTGCAAATGAATATCAAAAAAGTAATTGGAAAATATAAAATACTATTAAGTGAAAGAGAGAGACAGAGAATTCCTAATTTGCTCCAAAGCCCTACTCTTGAGATTTTTCTGCAAGAAACTTTTTCTGATCCTCTCTCTTCTCTACCTTGAAATTCTTTTCTTTTGTATGTGTTTTATATTTATTTATCTGTTTATCGAGCAGAACCAGGAGATCATCATGCACAGCAACAACAGTATTACATGATGATCAATTCTGATGGACAAGGCTCTCTGCAATAAAGAATTGTCTCCCCCTGTCAGATTGGCTAAAATGACAGGAAAAGATAACGATGAATGTTGGAGGGGATGTGGGAAAACTGGGACACTAATACATTGTTGGTGGAACTGTGAACGGATCCAACCATTCTGGAGAGCAATTTGGAGCTATGCTCAAAAAGTTGTCAAACTGTGCATACCCTTTGACCCAGCAGTGTTTCTACTGGGCTTATATCCCAAAGAGATCTTAGAAGAGGGAAAGGGACCCACCTGTGCAAGAATGTTTGTGGCAGCCCTTTTTGTGGTGGCTAGAAACTGGAAACTGAAGGGATGCCCATCAATTGGAGAGTGGCTGAATAAATTATGGTATATGAATGTTATGGAATATTATTGCTCTGTAAGAAATGACCAGCAGGATGATTTCAGAGAGGCCTGGAGGGACTTGCATGAACTGATGCTGAGTGAAACGAGCAGAACCAGGAGATCATCATACACGGCAACAACAGTATTACATGATGATCAATTCTGATGGACATGGCTCTCTGCAACAAAGAATTGTCTCAAACCATTTTAAATTGTTCAATGAAGAAAACCATATACACCCAGAGAGAGGGATATGAAATATGGACCACAACGTAACATTTTCATGATCTCTATTGACATTTGCTTGCATTGTGTAGCCTTTCTCTGATTCTTTTTTTTTCTTGTAGATAGGATTTTTCTTGTATAACTTCTCAAGCATTTCAACATTATTAATATGTAGTGGACTTCCTGCCATCTAGGGGAGGGGAGGGGACTGGGGGTAAAATTTGTAATGGAAAGCTCTGTAAAGATCAATGTTGGGAAACTACCCATATACATGTCATACAAATAAAAAGCTTAAAAAAAAATAAAGAAAGAATTGTCTCAAACCAGTTCCAGTTGTTCACTGAAGAAAACCATATACAACCAGAAAGAGGGACATGAAATATGGACCACAACGTAACATTTTCATGATCTCTATTGACATTTGCTTGCATTGTGTTGCCTTTCTCTGATTCTTTTTTTTTTTCTTGTAGATAGGATTTTTCTTGCATAACTTCTCAAGCATTTCAACATTATTAACATGTAGTGGACTTCCTGCCATCTAGGGGAGGGGAGGGGGCTGGGGGTAAAATTTGTATTGGAAAGTTTTGTAAAGATCAAGGTTGGGGAACTACCCATACATATGTTAAACAAATAAAAAGCTTAAAATAAAAAAAATAAAAAAAAAGTAGTCTTAGGAGAAAAATACAAAGGCAGACATAGTCTCCATTAAAAATAAATAAATTATAAAGCAATGAAAAGGAATATTTTCCCAACTTAAAAAAAATAAAAAAATAAAAATAAAAATAAATAAAATAAAAAAAAATATTTATCTGTTTATAATTCAGCTGTGGGTGACTTAGATCTTCAAAAAAGTACACAGGACCCAGTTTTAGACTTAATCTGCATTTAGACTTAATATTTACATCACTTCCTCCATTCTAGACAATCAAGAAAACAATAAATCAAGCCTTGATTTGCAGTTTGCAGAATTCCTGTGGATGCTTATAGTGAAAATTTAGCAATGGGCTCTCTAACCAGTTGGACTTTGCTCCAGAATATTCTGCTATGGACTGCTATGTGCCCCCAGTAGAATGCAAACTTCTTGAGGCAATGGATCAGTTACTTTTTGTCTTTATCCTTATTACCATATACAATATACATATTTAATTAGACACAAAAAGTTTAGTTGATTTTGTTGACTTGCACATTGGTCTATAGTTGGACTTAGCTAAGAGCAGTTTAAGTGCTTATTACCAAAAATTCAGTCCTCAGAGAAAGAACTGTCTTGGTTATAGTAAGCAAGGTGTGGTGGGGCTCTTCCTATTTTAGTGAAAGAGCTACTCCAAGGAAGAAATTGTAATTCTTGACATATAGAAGGAAATGATATTCTATGCAGACAAGTGGGTACTAGAGAAAACTACAGAGCCTTGAGAGAAGCAGAGACATGGAAATGTTTTGAAAAATCAGAAGGGTAGATATAGTAGAAAAAAGGTAAAAAAGCAGAGATATATCACAAAGAATACCATAGGGCCATATAAGGGCCACTTGTGATGTAGTAACCTCAGTGTGCCTATGGATGATACAGACTAAAAATGGCATCTAAACTGCTTGTGATAATACCAGCTCCCATTTAACATCAAATCCCATCCAGCCACCACCAGGAGACAAGGATTCCACCAGGTATCTTGTCACCTTTCCTCCCTGCCTCTACACCCAACTTCTCCCTACCTAGAACAATCACTCTCTGGACCAGACTTTTAGAGGACATACCCCACTTGTCTAAGAGTTACCCCACTCAACAACAGAACTTCAACCTGTGGCTCATCTGTTTTGAGTGGTGAGTGAGTGAATGAGTGAGAAAATATCAATGCACCTTACATAGTTTATTCAGGGAACAATAATCAAATCATGATAAAGCACATGTAAGTTCCTCGCCTATAGTTTTGTGTATAATATCTGCAACTCCCCATACCCAAATTCCTATTCTGACCACTACTCCCATAAATGTTGTCTTTCCATATTAAAATATAAACCCATTGAAGGTGTTTCAATCACCAGTCTTAGCATAGTTACTGGCACAAAATAAGATCTTCAAGTAGTTAGCTAGTACAGTGGAGACAGTGTCTCCTAGAGTCAGAAAGATTTCTTTAGGAGTTCAAATCTGACTTAGACATTTAATAGCTGTGTGACTCTGAGCAAGTCACTTAGCCCTGTTTATCTCAGTTTCCTCATCTGTAAAATGAGCCAAAGAAGAAAATGGCAAACCATTCCAGTATCTTTGCTAAGAAAACCCCCAAAGAGATTATGAAGAATCAGATGCACCTGAAAATAACTGAATAACAACCAAGCTCTTCAGAAATGCTTTTTCATTCATTCATTTTTATGGCATTTTATTCTTTCCAATGTGCAACATTTCCAACAACCTTGTGAAGTTTGGAGTGCCAACATTATACTCCAAAACTTTAATGATTTGTCTTCTCGGTTCCCTCTCCAGTGATACAGATAAAATCCCTTCATTACTTAGAAACAGCATTTAAGAGTTGGTATGATTTAAGAAAGGTTTTCTAGGCCCTATTAGTGAAAAAAGTCATAGATTTAGCAGAGCAAATATCTCAGCACAGATTTTCTGATTCACATGTAGTGTTCTCTACTATCAAGATTTCTGCAATGGTCTCCTTCAACCCTTCCTTACAATAGCAGGTCTTCCTAACTATTAAGTTGGCTTTCCATTAACCATATCATACTACTTCTCAAATAGAATTCCTCTCTCCCCATGACAGATCAACAAATATTTGACATTTTTTAACCCTTCATTTAATCCATGCTATGCATCCTCAATTCCTTCAATTCAGCATCCTTTGTATAAGATCACTATGCATTGTCTGGGAAGTTTCTGTCAGCTAAGGTTAAAAAAAAAAGAATCCCTAGTTTGCTCCAAAGCCCTGCTCATGAGATTTTTCTGCATGAGATTTTTCCTGATCCTTTCTTTTCTCTACCTTGAAATTCCTTTCTTTTGTATGTGCTTTATATTTATCTGTTTATAATTCAGCTGTGGGTGAGTTACATCTTCAAAAAGTATGCTGGACCAGTATCTGCATTAATTTACATTACTTTCTCTTTTCTAGACAATCAACAAAACAATAAATCAAGCCTTAATTTGCAATTTGCCAAATTCCTGTGGATGCTCATACTGAAAATTTAGCAATTGGCTCTTTAGCCAATTGGACTTGGCTTCAGAAAATTCTGCTATGGACTGTTATGTGACCCTAGCAGAATGTAAACTTCTTGAGGCAATGGACCAGTTAACTTTTATCTTTATCCTTATTATCATATGCAATACAACATATGTAATTAGACACTTAAAAAGTTTAATTGAATTTGTTGACTTGTCTTAGAGTTAGACTTAGCTAAAAGCAGCTTAAGTGCTTATTACTAAAAATTTAGTCAGGCCCAGAATCAGATTTCAAATCCTCCACTGAATGGCAATGTGTTCTTAAGTACACTATATCCCCTCACTGAGGGTCAATTAATCTCTAAGTAAAATAGAAAAAAAAAGCCATTTCTATACTGCCTTGCAGAGGTTGTGAGATAAAAGAATAGTTGGGAAAAGTACTTTGTAAACTGTAAATGGCCCTGTTCCCAACTTAGGAAGTATCTTCCTCTTCTTTATTTTGTTATTAAGAATATGCTTTCTATCAGGATAAAGAAGAGTAAATATGATACTGTCCTGTCCTGAAAATAATATGAACTGAGCTTTCTAGAATTGAAATGTGTCATCTTAACCCTGGCAATTCAAGATACCTAAGTGGACTTTTCCTTAACAAACATTTATCAAAGGCTTCTCATCTTAAAAAATTATGTTCTGAGACTGGTTGCTCCTGGCAAATGGGAATAAGATTAAAATAATAGGATTTAGCTCTTAGGAATAATCCATCCAACATTGAACTGTCATCACCATTTTAAAAATGGATAGAATGAGTGCAGAGAAGTGAATGGCTTTGATTATATGGTTTCATAATAGAGATATAAATTCTGACTACAAATTTAGTGTTTTTAATAATAAATAGGGCTGCTTCCCAGTAAAAGTAATGAATTTTTTCATCAAAAGAGCTGAGTTCTAATTATACCTTTGTTGCTTAATACTTAGGTAAATACTTAGTTAATACTTTAGGCAAGTCATTTAGTTCCTCATTTATAGATAAGGAAACTCTCAGTGACTTCCCCCTCTTATAACCCAGAAGAGCAGTCCCTATTTGAAGGGACTGAAAGGAAAGATTATTCTAGATATCATCATTAAAGTATCTCCCAATTTAAATTCTATGATATTCCATAGTTTTCCCACATCTGTGCATTTGCTTAATGTTATTCCCTCAGTCAAGAATTCCCTTTCTCACAAGAATCCTACCCCTATTTACTGCATTCCCTTTCACACTTAAAGACCCAAGTCAATTTCAAATTCCCAGAAAACTTCCTCTAATCCACAAGAGAGTTTATAAATTTTCTTAATCCTTTGGATTTGATAAACAATTATTTTTTTCTGTGTAGATATATTAATATCACTATTAGATTGAAGGGTCTATGGGATCAGGATGAATTTTTATCTTAATTTTATTTTACTCAGTAGAAGCTCTGAAAATAGAAAGTATTTAAATCAATTTTTATTGAATTCCATTTGCTACAGTTTATTCAAGATGGATGATAAAAGCAGCTAGAGTACTAAACTTGAAGTCAGGAAAAACCATAGCTCATGATTTTAAACTAACATGTTTATTTAAAGATGAGGAAACCAAAGCCATTTAAAGGTATGACATGCCTGAAGTCAGAGGCTATGGAACAACCTAGTGGCTGAGATAGGGTGAAACACCAGGTCTCTTCACTCTCAGTAGTTTCATAGGTTTCTTGCGGAGTGATTCAAAAGAAACTTTTGATTTAAAAGATGCAGAGGACAAGGATTGCTCTGACAATATGACAAAACTGAAGGAAATTCACTCTGAAACCCTGAGAAATTCTCCTACACACACACACACAGAGCAATGGTTTAGAAATTTTAGGGTTGTATTTAAGATCAAATGTAGTCTCCTGGGATAATCAATCAACAAGATTTTATTACATATTTGCTAGCAATGTATTTGAGATGCAAATACAATCAAGATAGTTCCTGCTTTCAAGGAGCTTACATATATGTATGTATACATGTGTATATGTGTTTAATACAAGATAGAGATTCCTGTACTAAACTAATTCCTAACTAAAACTAATATAAGTCCACCTGGATGGTCAATATAAAACATAATTAAAAACAGAAGCCCCAAAAATTGAACTCTTGTTATAGATGCCACATTTGAGGAAGGACATTGACAAGAAAATCTATGTGGTACAATAAATAGATCACTGCACTTAGAATCAGGCAGACTCATATTCCTGAGTTCAAATCTGACTTCAGACATTTAGTAGCTGTGTAACTCTGGGCAAGTCATTCAAACTTGTTTGCCTAATTCTTAAAATTGCAAACTACTTTAATATCTTTATCAAGAAAACTCCCAAAATGGGGTCACAAAGAATTGGGCATAATTGAAATGACTAAACAAAGATAATTGACAAGGTAAAGTACATTCACATGAGGGAAACCAAGAAGGAGAGGGATCTAAAGCCTCAAATTTACATGGATCAGCTGAGGGAAATTTCTGTATTTAGCCTGCAGAAGAAAAAAGTAATGGGAGCTATGATTACTATCATCAAATGTGTAAAGAGCTCTTAGGAGAAGGTATTAAAATTTTTTCTTCTTGGCCCCAAGTACCAGAATTAAGAATAACAGGTCAGAATTGCAAGGAGAAAGATTTCATGTCAATTTAAAAGAGTTTTCTAACAACTAAACCTTACAATAATAGAATGGGTTGTCTTGTGAGGTAATGAGTTACCATGCCTAAAGGTCTGGAAGCAAAGACTTACAAGTTCACTTGTTGCAAGTTGTAAAAGGAATTTCTGACTTTGAAAGAACATTGACAAACTAGGCAGTTCTCTAAAGAGTATAACCAAGATGAGAAAGAAGGGACCTGAAGCACCAGCCTGAAGTCAGGAGGAGCTGAGTTCAAATCTGGTCTTAGGCACTTATCAAAGAATAAAAAACAAGATGTTTAATTCCTTCCCCCTCCCCATATATTACTAGATTAAATATACTATCCCATTGCCCAGACATGCAGAAAAATGAGACAGTAAGCTGCACTGTTTTGTAATTTGTTAGCCTTAGGGAAAGAAGACTGGCTTGGGAACAAAATCTTGAGTTTTTCTAGCTGTGTGATCCTGGGCAAGTCACTTAACCCCAATTGTCTCAGCAAAAAAGAAGTAGGAAGAGGAAGAAGAAGAAGAAGAAGAAGAAGAAGAAGAAGAAGAAGAAGAAGAAGAAGAAGAAGAAGAAGAAGAAGAAGAAGAAGAAGGAGGAGGAGGAGGAGGAGGAGGAGGAGGAGGA
>JAJPUD010008433.1:0-17865 GCA_023553655.1 Myrmecobius fasciatus | reverse complement strand
AAGGAAGGAAGGAAGGAAGGAAGGAAGGAAAAATATTATGCTTTGATCTGCATTCAAATTCCATCATTTCTTTCTCCAAATATGGATAATATTTGCCATCATGAATCCTTTAAAATTGTCTTAGACCATTTTATTGCTAAGGAGGGCTAAGTCAATCTCAGTTGATCATCACACTATGTTGCTAATACTGTGTATAATGTTCTTTTGGTTCTGCTCACTTCACTTAGCATCCGATAAGTCTTTTCAGGTTTTTTTCTGAAATTTACCTGCTCATCATTTCTTAAAGCACAATAGTATTCCATCATAATTATATACTATAACTTAATCAGCCATTCCCTCAATTGATGGGTATCCCCTCAGTCTCCAATTCTTTGCCACCACAAAAAGAGCTGCCTCAAATATTTTTGTATAGTATATACTTTCCACCTTTTTATGATTGCTTTGGGATACATATCTAGTAGTGATATTTCTGAATCAAAGGGTATACCCCATTTGATTACTCTTTGGGCATAGTTCCAAATTCTCCAGAATAGTTTAGAATAGTTCAAAACTCCACCAATATTACATTAGTGACCCATTTTCTCCACATTTTTTTTTTGCTGAGGGAATTGGGGTTAAATGCCCAGGGTCACACAGAATTTTTCCACGTCTTTCCCAACATTCATCATCTTTTTTTTGACATATAAATCTGATAGTTGTAACAGTTGTTTGACAGAGAACCTGGATCCCTAATCCCCTTAAGGGTACTATAGAACTTTGAGAGGAAAATGGTGAAATCTAAAACACTTGGCCTTCAGATAGAAGCCAGAATGATCAGTATTAGATAATTGTACAGCAGATAATGACAATATGAATAATTCAGATATAATGAGTATCTAAATGTTTTATCTCTATTGAAAACTAAAGAAGCCCCTGAAAGAAAAAAAAAGAGAAAAGAAAAAGAAATTGGTGAGATATTACAGAATATATCTGAGTTCCAGCATAAAATTCCCAATTTCTTTTTCCTTTGTCCCTAAAAATATTACATACTTTATAGAAATATTTCTTTAATAAATATGAATGCAACCCCCCAAATATTAGCCAGGAGATTACAACAATATGTCACAAAGATGATACAAAATAATCAACTGGGATTTATACCAGGAATGCAGGGCTGTTTTCAAAATTAGGAATGCTATAAGCAGAATTGGCCGTATAGATAACAAAAACCACAGAAATCATATGATTGTCTCAACTGATGCAGGAAAAAAAAAAAAACATTTGACAAAATACAATACCTATTCCTATTAAAAACATTAGAAAGAATAAAAATAAATGGAGCTTTTTTCTTTTTTTTTTCTTTTTGCTGAGGCAATTGTGGTTAAGTGACTTGCCCAGGATCATACAACTAGGACAGTGTTAAGCATCTGAGGTCGCATTTGAATTAGGTCCTCAAGGCGTAAGGGCTGGTGTACTATCCATTGCACCATCTAGCTGCCCCAAATGGAACTTTTCTTAAAATGATTAGTATTTGTCTAAAACTATCAGCAAATGTTATCTGTAATGGAGATAAACTATAAACCTTCCAAACAAGATCAGGGATGAAACAGGAATGTCCATTATGATCATTGTTGTTAAATATTCTCTACTTAAAATGCTAGCTATGACAATAAAACAAGAAAATGAAATTAAAGGAAGAACAGGCAAAGAGAAACAAAACTACACCTCTTTATAGATGATATAACAGTGGACATAGAGAACCATCAAAGGGAATAATTAACAAGTTTAGCAAAGTTGAAGGATATAAAATAACCCCCCATAAATCATCAATATTTCTATATATCACCAACAAAATCTAACAACAAGAAATAGAATGGAAAATTCCATTTAAAATACCTGTAAACAATATAAAATATTTAGAGCTGTCTACCTGCCAAGACAAACCTAGGAACCATAGGAGCATAATTACAAAACACTATTCACACAATAAAGACATCTAGACAACTGGAGAAATATTAATTGCTCATGGATAAGCTGAGTCATATAATAAAATTTAATATTTTGACTGACAATAGATGTCAGTCATCAAAAGAATGATAATTATAACTACATTGATTAATGCCATAGCAATCAAACTACCATTGTTTTGTAGACATAGAAAAAATAATTTACAAATTCCTCTGGATGAATAAAAAAAGCAAGAACATAAAGTGAATCAATGGGGAAAATAGTGACTTAGTAGTACCAGGTTTCATACTATATTTCAAAATTGTATTCGTCAAAACCATCAAATATTATCTAAAGTGTTGAATTAAAGGCATAGATTAAGTATACAATACACAGGAATAAATGACCATACTTATCTAGTGTTTGGTAATCCTAAAGACAGAGCCAGAACTCATTATTTGAGAAAAATGCTAAGGAAAATCGAAAACAATTTGGCAAATTATAGACCAATATCTCATATCTTATTGAAATAAGATTAAAATTGGGACATGATTTAGATTTTAATTTTTTTTCTTTTTATTTATTTTGCTGAGGCAATTGGGGTTAAGTGACTTGCCCAAGGTCACACAACTAGGAAGTGTTAAGTGTCTGAGACCAGATTTGACCTCAGGTCCTCCTGACTTCAGGGCTGGTACTCTATTCACTGTGCCACCTAGCTGCCCCCATGATTTAGATTTTAAAGTGATATCAAAAGCAAATTAGGGAATTGTGGAAATTTTTTCCTATCAGATCAACAGATGGGGAAGAGCTGATGGTCAAAACAAAAGATAAGAGATCACAGGAAGTATAATGCTTAATTTGATTACGTGGCATCAAATAGTTTATATTCAAACAAATTCAATCAAAATTAGAAGGAAAACACAAAAAATCAAGTTGGTTGGGGCGATTTTTACTAGTTTCTCTGATAAAGCATCACTTCTGAAATATATAGGAAACTGAGTCAAATATATAAAAATAGGAGTGAATACCCACATTGATAAATGGTCAAAAGATATGAACAGTAAGTTTTCAGAAGAAGAAATCAAAGCTATCTATAGTCATATTTTTTAAAATTTTAAATCACTATTGATTAGAGAAATGCAAATTCAAACAATTCTGAGGTAAAACCTCATACCTATCAGACTGGTTAACATAAGAGAAAAATAAAATGGCAAATTCTGGAAAGGATGCAGAAAAAAACAGGTATGTTAATGCATTGTTGATGGAGTTGTAAACTGACCCAACCATTCTGGAGAACAATTTTGAAACTCTGCTCAAAGGCCAATAAAACCACAAACTCTTTGACCCAGGTATAGGTTCTTTTAAGTAACTATGAATTTCTGTGATTCTGTAAAGCAAGCTGGATCACCTGACTGCCAGTTAAATGTTATCATCTGAGGGCCTAGAAGGAAAGAAACTCAGATAATAAACCTAGAACAGGAAAAGATGCCATTACAAACTCATAAGTTTCAGAGAATTGTGATCAGAATTCAGAAAGGTAGGACATGTTTTTGGATCTATGTTCTGAATCAAATTTTCACACCTGTCAAAACATATACCTAAGACAAATGGAACAGGTTTGGCTACAGGGGCAGAACCAGGAAGGCATTTGGTAACACCTCCTTCATCCTCCTACATACAGCTTCTGTATCAGGGCCTGACTTTCACTGGAGAAACAACTCTTCCCAAGATGAAAAGAAGTAATCATACATTCTTGTGCATCTGCAGAGCATCCAAGAAATTTCAGGATCCCAGGAGGGGAAATCATTTGTGAACTTATCCAATTCAACCTATAGCAAAGCAGAAATCCAATTTACATCTCCAATAAATTGGTCATATTCTAGACCTCTAAATTTGTTTCTGCTTGAACATCTAGAGATGGGGAGCTTATTTACAGAGGTTTTCTACTTTAACATATGTCCCTTTGTTAGGAACTCTTGTTAGAAAGATTTTGGTTTTTTTGTGTGTGGGTTTGTTTTTATTAATATGGAGCTTTTATCTGCTTTTCTGATTTTATAATCCATTGATCTTTCCTCTGACACCATGAAAAAATGTCATCTCTTGTTATTGTGATAGTTATTCACATATTTGAAAACAGTCTTAAATCTCCGTCTTCTCTAGGATAATCTTTGATTCTCTAAAAAATGTTTTTACTCTTTTTCCATTCTCAGTGCTATGTTAAAAATAAATGCTCATTAACAAATAAATGAATGAATGGTCCCTTCACAATACTACTTCTTATAAATTCTTCAAACCAGCATGTTGCTTAGTAGTTCAAGTGATCCTTCAGCCTCATCATGAAGTCTGCAAGATCTCCAAAACAGATTATTTTCATTATCACAATAAAATCTTCAGAAAGTAAAAGGAAGAAAGAATATGCAGAAGAGTTGTCATATTTTCCTTCAATTTTATTGACTGTTTTTTACATGATACATCTAATGACAGGCCATTGTTTCGCACATGTACTCTGGCTCACACAGATACATTTCCATACTTGGATCTAAAGTCAACAGAAACCATTCCCCAGAATTATGCAAAACAGGTTTAGCAGGGTTTTCAACAAAAAGCAAAATAAACACCTAATAGCAAGATAGATGCTGAGATCCATATGTCATTAAGACTCAAAGAGTCTTTAGAATGCAGAACATTGAATATCAACACTGGAAAGAATCCCAGAGTTCCTGTCATTATTTCTTTGGGTCATTCTTAGAAATGATCAGGATGTAGAATGTGAAAGCTGGAAGAGAACTTAGAACACTGAAGATACACTTTTCACGATGGTAGAAACTTTAGAATATAAATGAAGGGACCAGTCCTACTGCTCTGATATTACCTATCAGTGGAGATCATGACAGTGCTATATTTTTTCTATGAATCCTGACAATACTTGTCCATATTTGTGGTCCACACTAAGAGCAAGGTGAGGAGGGAAATAAAAGTTTCCAACTTCACAGAAATGTGATCATATTACTATTAAAGACAATGATGAGGGGGCAGGAAGAGGGAGAAAACTATTGGATTAGATATCAGAAGACCTAAATTTGATCTTTTTCATCTCTGAGCCTTCATTTATCAATCTGTACTATAGAGAATAATCTCTGTCTTGCTCCCTCACACAAGTGTGTTAAAGATTGAATAAAACAAGGAAACATAAAGGAATTTTGCAATCACTTGAGTTGTATTGAATGATTTCTAAGTTCCCTTTCAATTTAAAGATTATGAAGTAGCACTTGGGGGCAAGGGGAATTTTATCAACATGAAGCATGATTGCAAATTGCTCCTATAACCAGGGTAACTAAACCAATGCGGTCTCCATTGAATAGTTCCTGTAGACCTATTCCAGTTTTTATTCCAAGGGTTAGAACTCATTTATTAATCCAATTGCATCTTGTCTGATGCTGGAGGCATGTTCCTGGAAGGCTGTGATGGAGCACATTAAAATTCACAGGCTCTACTGGGCATAAGGACTATTTCATTGCCATGACCAAAAAAAGAACCTAGATACAATAAAAATAATCCAAGAAAATTGTCGTGGAGTGATAGAAAAGGAGGGTAAAGTAAAAATAGAAAAAAAAATCCACTGATCACCACCTCAGAGAGATCCTTTGTGGAAAACAGATAAGACTATTAATTTGGCAATAATATATTGCCAGTTTAAACTTCCAGATCAAAGAGGTTTTGCAAGAAATAAGAAAAAACAATTCAAATACACTTGGCTATGATTAGAATTGTACAAGACTCATCAGCAGCTACAATAAAAAAACTGCATGTCCTGGAATCATACCTACTGACAATCAAAAGAACAAGGCCTGTGGCCAAAAATATCATATCCAGAAAATCAATTATAAGTTTGAATGGAAAAAAATGGACCTTCAATGAATTTGGAGATTTTCAGGACTTTCTATTAACCAAATATGAACTTAATAGAAAATTTAACATATAAGAGCCAATATCAAAGATCAGTTTTAAGGAATTCAATATGGACAAACTGCTTAAACATGGACAAATTGTTTATATTATTTTTACATGAGAAATATATATATTATAGGTCTAAGATTTACATCAGTAATAAGGTAGCTCAAAAGAAAAATTGGCAAAGTTGAGGTAAAAATAGTAATCATATTATACAAGTGAGGTGCAGAGGAAGAATAGGCACAGAGGTATTAGAGAGGGAAAGAGGGCTCAGAGATCTGAAAACTTACATCAGGAATGGATTTAATAAGCAACACTACATATATACTATGAAGAGTATAATAGCCTCCAAAATCTATAAAGAAGTAAGGGAGGATGGATGGGTGGATGGGGAAGCAAAGGGTGAGGGAAGAAGACAAGGGAGGGATCCTTGGGTGGGGGGAATTTAAGTAATAGTAAGGCAAGTTAGGGAGAAGAATGTAATTAAAGGGTCAACAGGGATAGAAAAGACGTGTGTATGTATGCGTGCATATATATATATATATATATCTACATATGTATACATAAATATATCTTTTCTTAACTATAGCTTGCTTGGGGGTAGGAGGGATCAAAGAGGGAAAAAGAATAAAGTAAATAAGGTGCACAGCAGAAAAACAAAGAACAATTTAAAAGAAAGTAAAGAAAAAATGAACATTCATGAATATAATTTCTTCTGCTAATATATATACTTCTTGATCTCATAATTGGTTGTGATATATTTTGAATCCTCCCTGAGATCCTGCTGGGCACATGACAATGTTTTCTTTTGTTTTCCTTTATTTTGTTTTGTATTACTTTTCTGTTTTTTTTTTTCTTTTTTCTTACTGTTTTTTTTTCAAATAAAAAATTAAAAAACAAACAAACAAACAAACAAAAAACATTACTCCATTGCCACTACCACCAGCACCAGTGCTTGGATTGCTAGAACCAACTAATAAGATAGAGGACAAAAGTCCATCATGATCCTTAGAAATGACCATAATTGTTGAATGAGTCAGAGGAATTCAGAGTTGGAAGGGACATCAATAGTCATATAATCTAAGTTCTGAATCCATCTAATTATATTGTCATCTAGCCCTTTCCATTGGAATAATACATATTTTTTAAATCAAATGCTTAAAATCTAGAAGAACTATGTGTGATATATTTCTATCTACTAATTTTTACTATTTTCCTGCATTTGGGGAAGTGAGTGTGGTGAAAACTCTATCCCAATACTTACCTGACCCATAAGGTCACCCAGATACAAATTTTCCCTTCTAGTGTCAGAAATACCACCATTTTCCTAGGCTCCCAACCTCAGTATCATCCTTGACTCTTCACTTTCATTTGCTTCACATAATTAATTAGCTGCTATATTTTATCATTTCCATCTCCATATCTCTCACATATGTTCCCTTCATTCTACTTTGAACCTACCACACTAACATAGGCACATTACTTCTCATTTGGATAGTTGCCTCCTAATTGTTCTTCCTTCCAATATTGAATTTCTTTTCACTCCAATCCATTGACAAAGAGATTATTTCAAAATTCAAATGTAATCATGATGTTCCCCTATTCAGTAATTAACATGATTGAATATAAAGTATTTGCCTTTTAAATCTCTCAATCCTAGTTCCATTTAACATTTATAGTCATAATACAAATCATTACCTCCCACATGCTCTCATGCTTTTATTTGGCCATACTAGCATACTTGATATTCATCATACATTGAATTATATTTCCTATCCTTGCTCTTGCACCATTTGTCCCTCATATCATTCCAGATATTCCAGCAGACATTCTCTGTCTGCTGTCTGTCAGTCTGTCTCTTCTCCCTTTTATCTCTGTTTATGTGTGTCTCTTTCAATGTCTTTCTATCTCTGTTTATGTCTTTCTCCTCTTCTCACTTCCACCTTTCATAATCCCTAATTTCCTTCAAAGATCAGTTTAAGTGTTTAACAACAGCAACAACAGCAATAATAATAGCTAACATTTATAAAGTACTTATTATATGCCTGGCACTATGCTAAGTCCTTTGCAAATATAACTCCTGAAGCAAAGCCCATTCATATGGGAGTCTCTTATTATTAGTGGAAATGAATGCTATGCTCTGTATGAGAGACAGAGTAAAGTTGGAAAGAATTGAGAGAGCTTTAGTTCTCAGTCTCTTTCTAGTCCCTTTTAGGACTCTTCAGAGGCAGATCCTCCTTCAGGACTCATCTGAACTCAGGGATTCCTGACTCTAAGCCCAGCAGTCTTTCTACTGTACCACCTAACTGCTTTATACCTTTTCTAGTATCCCCCTTCTCTATAGTCATGCCTTCTTCTCCAAGGTTGCCTTGTTTCTGCTTTATATGTATTTTATGCCTACTCATAGAAGATTTTTGTATATATCAATATACTACATATTGGCTTCCCTGATGAAAATATAAGCTCTTTGAGGGCAGGACTATTTCACCTTTGTCTTTATAATCTGGGGTACTAACACAGTCTCTGGCACATAGCAAGGGCTTACTATATACTTGATTAATATAGTAATATGAGCAGGTAAAGCAAAATCTTGTATAAGGTAGAAGGTTCACTGAGAGTAGGAAAGAAGAAATTCAAAGAAGGCTTCCTGGAGGTGACATATGAACAGGCCCTTGAAGAATAGGTAAGATATCAAAAGGCCTACATAATAAGAGAGAACATTCCAGGTATAGGGGACAGAGGCAGCATTACACTTAAATAGAGAAGGATGAGTAGTCAATTTATAGCAACAGGGACATAACTATCTTTTAAGAAAGTCCATTCTATTTGGAGGCAGTTTATACATTTTATATAGATATTCAATTTAGATGAAAAAGTATACTCCCCTTATTTCATTAAAAAAGTGGAGAGCTATTGCTTGACACATTGAATATATTATCAAACTCAGCTGATGTGTTAGTTAATTTTGTTGAATTTATTTTTTTCCTAAATTATTTTTTGTTGGAATGGCTCCTTGGTTACGGAAAGGAAGAGTACATTCAGAATTGAAGCTAGTATAAAATATATCAACAAAAATGTTTTTAGAAATAAAACTTATATAAAATTATATTTTTAAAATGTGTTAAGTGTTATGATCTCTTTAATATTCGGTGGGATTCAGAAATACCAACCACTAGTCTCAAAGGAGTAATAGGGCAGAACAGAAAGAACATTGAATTGGAAGTAAAAAGCTCTGGGTTTTAGTTCTGATTTTGTTTTTAATACCCTGTGTAACCCTATACAGCTGCCTTCTTCACTTTAGACCTTATCCCCACCCTCCACCCTAGTTGAGACTAGATTACCTCCAAAATCTATTTCAAGTTTGACTCCAGCATTTTGGAAGGTCCCTTAATATAGTAGAACTAGCCCTGGTCCTGATTTCAAATCGCATCTCTACCATTTACTCAAGTATTATTTATCTTCTGCAAATCATTTAATCTCTGGGAAACCTCAATTTGTCCTACTTCTCTCTGTAAAACGATAATGCTTACTCTAGAAATCTCATGGGAATAGTTGTGAAGCTCAAATGATATTTTTTGGTATTTGTGTGTATGTCAATGTGTGTGCACGTATGTGTTTTCCTAAAAGGCTTAAGCTACAATTTTAAGCTAATAAAGTTTGTGAATCAATTGTTACACAAAGGTATTATGTATCATTAACTATTGTTGTTCTACATTCCAATATTACTGCAATGTAATAATTAATGTTAAAATTGACCAGTCAATAGCAACTCCTATTAGGAGTCCTTTAGTGTTAGTAATACCAAAAACAGGTCATTTATTAACAGACACTTCATTAGATTTATAAACAACATCTACTCTGGGCCACTGGGATAATTTCTATCTTCTGAGACATCCCTGGGCAGGCATTGGAATCCCTTAAAACAATGATGTTGTTAGACTAGCATATTTCCATGACACAGTTCTGACATTCCATAGTCTAAGGTCAAAAATCCCTTACAGTTCAGATACCTTATATTCTGAGGAATCCAGCTTGAAAGTTCTGTGGTACTCATGAATAAGTGCATCCACAGGAAGAAGGACTTAGAGGAAATCAGGAAGAATATATGGCATTCACAAAGTATCCTGGAGGAGCTTCTCCTCTGAGAATTGTTGTTTTTGTTACTAGATTCACAATGCTCTAGGTACAATATAAGCACATTAAGATTGCAGGGTAAGGTCAGGATGCTTCTTTGCCTATCCTTTCATTATCATGACCCAGTTTGTCAATGCCTTAAATGAATTGAACATTGTGTTCCAGCTAAAGTATAACCAGGGTAGAAAATAGCAAGACTGTCATTTCCCTAATATTAGATCCTTAAGAGATATTCAAATAGATGTGAATACAGAAATAAAATCATGAAATATTACATCTGCAATCCACCATATATATGTATGTATGTATATATGTATATGTATACATACGTATTTATATACACACACACACACACACACAATGGCAAATTCTCAGACTCAGAAGGGATCTTGGAGACCATCTAATCCAACCTATAACTATGCAGAACTCTTGTAATAACATCCTATCAGAACAAAGTGGAGTGCCATAAGAAGCCTGGATCCATCACCTAGGGATCAATAGCCTAAAAGGACACCTTGCTAAGAGGTCTTGGAAAGGCAGTGTGGTGAAGTGTCAATAGTATAAGATTTAGAATCTTCTAGGAAGAAGAAATTCCAGGTATCCCATTTTACTTATGGATAATATTAATTATTAGGATATTTTCCCTGACACCAAGCTAGAAGAATAAGTAGGATTTTTTTAACCAGAATACAAAAAGCTGAGGCAATCTTAGACCCCCCCAAAATACATACATATATATGCACCAAACGCTATTATGAACAGACTATAGTGTATGGCATGGCAGAGAATAAATGGTGGGTGGTATTTAAAGGTCCTCATCCCTACAAGGTCTGAATTGTTTCAGGAAGGGAAGTGTTTCCAGAGACCATAGAGAAAGGGCACTCAACATAGCAGGATATTGTGTTCTTTATAACTTCCCATCAATCATATGATGGAAAACATGTAGTAAATTGTACTGCTTCTTTCTGGTAAATTGGGGATATCCTATAAAGATTTAATTGTTCAACCATCCTTAGTGATGTTTTAAGCTATGGACTAGCACCCAGTTACTTTGAACAGTGACTATTTGAAATAGCAATAGAATAATCTAACCTTTCTCTACTCAACTCCAGTAGGTCTTTGGAAAGCAGGCTACAAAAGAAATCACATAACCAAATTGGAGCCTCAATGTGTGTTAATTGGGCAAGATCTATTGATTTGGAACTGAACTCCCAGTTACTGGGGTCCCCTCATTATAGAGATAAGTAAACAAAGGCTTAGAGAAGGAGAAATGACTTCCTTAAAGTCGCATAGATGATGACAGGCAGGATTTGAATTTAGCTCTCCTGCCTCAAAAATTGGTACTCTGAATCATTCCATATTTACCATTTGTGGCAATATCCTGGTAGTCTTTTTTTTAGTTTTTAACTTTGTATTCATCCACCATGAACATTTTGATATGCAAAGAACAATAGCATAAGTATAATATGAGAAATTTTGAACATACCATTTAAGTATTTAGTATAATTTTTTAAATTAGGCTGCTTGTACCTCCTTTCTAAACTTTTTCTATTGGTTTTCTTCTGTATATTTGAATGGTTTTTTTCTGTTTTATTTCTTTTTTTTTGCATCTCTATCACTACTTACTAATTTAATCCTCCCCTTTCTTCTAGAAAATGAGTACAATTAAGCAATATAAATTCATATATTAGCCCTGTTGGAAAATGTATGAATAATTCTGTATATTTAGTCTGTCATCTCTCTTTCAAAAAATGGAAAACACACTTCGCCATCAGTCTTCTGAAATTACAATTGATCACTGCCTTCATCAGATTTCTATAATCTTTAAAAGTTGTTTTCCATTACAGTATTAAGGACCTGGTAGTTTTACCTCATTCTCTTGGCTGAGCTCCATCTGCTTCTCCACAGGAGTAGACTACTGAAATCTGCCCTCTTCATTCCCATTCAGAAATTATAGGTATCAGATAGCAGGAAAAGACATGAAAACCAGATTTCAAAGCAATACAAGACATATTCAGAAAAAATTAATTAGAAGAGGAAAAAAAATCTACAATTGCATGAAAAATCTCAAAAGGGGAGAGATGGGAGACATCCATCCCCTATCTTATTGACACCCCTGACTTCTGCTTACATAAACATTCTCAGCCTGCTGAATGATTATTTCTCTTATATTAATAACTACTTACCATTGAGGAGATTCAGAATTTTTTTTCTTTTCTTATTTCCTCATTCAGAAATCAATCCCTATAAGTTATTTAAACAGTCTTTGAAATGCAAGGCTGATAAGCAAATGAAATCTAGACAAAATTTACCCATTGGGAAAACTTGGATTCAATCAAAAGGTAAAGAGATTCTAGTCTTGTGAATTCTGGTGAAAGTCAGGCAGGTCTTAATAGAAGAAGATTCTGTGGTTTATCTAGATTACCCTAGACAAGGACAGTTAAGCCTCTTGGTCAGAGATTGAATAATCAGTCATGTCCCCGAGGCCCTCGTTAGAATAAGCCCACCTCTCACTATGATATTCATTCACTCATTAATTGCTGTAATCAGAGGTTTTTGCCACACATCTAGAACACCTACTCTTCCAAGGGCATATAAGCATTGATTGAGTTCCAAGAGACATCTTTGATTTATAAGAGAGCCAAATGACCATCCTTTTATTATCTACTAGCTAGACACAATGAATAAAATCATTAATTACCCCAAAATTATGTCTGTCATACTTTTTACAGGTTACATTGCCAATGGTTGACTGGGATGAACCCATCATCAGCCTTTATAGCAGGAAGCCAGAGCCCTTCCCCATCCCAAACATATCCCTCATTGTCTAAATGTGTGCCTACTCTAGATGCTGCTGAACTCTACATCCCCACTTCTACTGTTAAAGATGCACTGTCATGACTCTCCATGATCCTTAGGAACCTTGCCATTTTCCCGGCTACTTTGTCTGCCATATCCTAAGTACCATATGATCTTTCCATCTTCCATGAAACTGAATCTTTCTTTGTTTTATGTCATAATTAAAATGGAAGTTCTGTGAGAACAAAAACTGTTTTACTTTTTTATTTGTGTTCCCAGAACTTAATAAAGAGCTTGGCACATAGTAAGCACTCAATAGTTTTTTTCTTCCCAATTTTATTTCATTTCTAATAATAAAAGAAAATAGAAGCCCATTTAGCATCCTCCAAGAAAGATGGAATGGTTTTGAGTTTCAAGTGTAAGTATGAATGATAAAGGAATGAAACTAAAAAGGAATATAGTCCAACCTTAAGAAATTTACAATGTCATAAGTTCAAATCAAGACTCAGGTACTCACTAGTTTGGTGAGTTACTAGAATGGTGAATTTAAAAAACAGAATAAAAATTTGTGCTCTGCTGTCACAGCTTCCAATTTAAACAACTCACAAACATTTTTACTTGACTATTACGTGCCAAGACTGTCCTGAGTACTAAGAATATAATAAATACAGAAAATGGTCCCTGCCTTCAAGGAACTTACCTATACATCACTAAAATTTAAACAAAATAATTATTACCCTTGGATATAAGCCATAGAATGGTTATTTTTCTGGGAGGGAAATAAGTAGCAAGAGACATATTCTCAGACAGGTGGGTAACCTAGGCTGCCAAAGAATTAGCAAAGGATTGTATGAGGGAACAGGATTCTTGGAGTTTCTCACATGACAGCAAGGAGAAAAAGATTCACCTTGACCTAGAATAGGAAACAGAAGAACTGAATTCAAGTTCTAGCTCTAGTGCTTTATGGCCTCAGGTAAATTGCATCTAATCTCTAGGTTTCAGCTTCCCCATGCGTAAAATGAGTTTGAACTGTGATCCCCACAATCCCTTCCAGTTATATTCAACTTAACTTTGGAAAGACAGTATGGTAAAATGGGAATAGTGATGGAATTAGTCAGGAGACACCAGGGTTCAAATCTTGATTTCTGATACTAAATGTGTGACCCTGAACAAATCACTTTACTTCTCTGAAGCTTAATTTCCTCATCTGTAAAATGAAGAAAAACTATAGAATGTTTGTAAGGATCAAATAAAAAGTATATAAAACTTTTTATAAACCTTGAAATGTAGGTAAATGTCAGTCACTTTTTTTTCTTCTAGCTTTAGCAGTTTATGGTCAAGATTCTTATGACCCTTCCATTTCTATCAATCTACATACTTTTCAAGCTCTGACATTCTGTGTTCTACCTTTCCCCCCAATTCTGATGATTTTTTAAAGTCTAACCCTCATCTGCCACATAGGACAATACAAATAAAAAATATTTTTCATAATAATTTAAGGATCTGAGGAGACAAAGAGGATGTTGGGCTTGCTGGTTACATCATCATCTTCACTCAGGCAAAAGGAGCAGTCAGCATTTACTGGTTTAGAAGTGTTGTGCCTATCTTAAAACCCTTCCTAAATGTCAAGGCAAGGAGATGTACCCTGTCTGGAATATCTCCTCCCTCAACTGGGTAGACATGTCACCTTCACCTTCACCTGAGTAAAGCCCCCACCCATACACCTCCAATCCCATTCATGCATCTACTCCTAGCTAACTATGTAGCTGAGCTCTAAGCTCTGTAGAACAAATTCAGATTCAGTCCATAGGACAAAGTCAAAAAAAGAAAAAGAGATTCACAAAATTTTAACATCAGAAGGTGCCTTAGAGATAATCGACTCTAGTCCTTTCCTTTTACAAGTGAAGAAATTGAAGTCGAGGTCCAGAAGCAAAGATACTACATATTGGTAGTCCCTTACCAATCACTTCTTCTTTGAGCCCTTGACAATCCTGTGGATTCTATTGTATTCTTCCTAGGACACCTTTGGGGATAGAATTTTAAAGTATCACTACTTGTCCCCATTGCTATAACTCCAAACTCCAAACCATTCTATAAGCTAATGCCTCCTTCAGCTTTGAAATTTTACATTCTACATTCTAAGATTCTTTAGAGCTCCAATATTCCCAGTTCTTTTGATGTTCTAATATTTCATATTCTATGATTTAAACTCCTTACCGGATGTGATATTCTGGGTTTGATGTTCTAAAGTCACTTTCAGCTCTGATAATCCAAGTTCTATGGTTTAAGGTCCTTCCTAGTTATATTATATAATAAAGTGATGGAGTCAGGAAGACCTGAGTTCAAATTCCATCTCAAATATTTACTAGCCTTTCTAATCCTGAACAAATAATACAGAAAAGAGAAAACAGACTCTGGAATTAGAGAAACTGGTGCAAATATCTTACTTCTAGCATCCACCTCAATGATCTTAAGCAAGTCACTTACTTTGCCTGACCCTCAATTTCTGCATCTCCAACATGAGAATGCTGGAGTAGATAAGCTCTAGATCTAGGATATTATGACCTCTATACAACTCAATTTTTTCAACTGAAAGATGGGGATATTAGTCCTTACTTCACAAGAAGGTGAGAGTCCAATGAGTTAATATAAATCATCTTATAGTCCTGAAAACATTATATAAATGTGAGGTCTTCTTATTTAAATATCCCTTCCAGCTGATTTTCTATGGATAAAAGTCCTTGCCAAGCCATAACTATAAAATCTTCACAACCATATTCTCTTCTTTCTCTCCACACCTCAAAAACACTCCCACTCACTGAAGCAGGACTCTGGTATTTATGAGATTAAAATAATTGACACAAAGGTGTTGATGAACTGTGGGACCTTCTTTGCAGTGAGGAACTCATCATAAAGGCATGATTTATGCTTCTTTTGAAAACTGGAGTACTATGATCAAAAAGTTATCAAACTGTTTCTACCCTTGATCCAGCAGTGTTTCTACTGGGCTTATATACCAAAGAGATCTTTTTTCCCCTTTTATTTTTTAATTTTTTTTCAATTAAAGCTTTTTATTTGCAAAATATATGTATGGGTAATTCTTCAACGCTGACCCTTACAAAGCTTTCCGTTACAAATTTCCCCCCCTACTTCCCACACCTCCCCTACATGGAAGGAAGTCCACTACATGTTAATTATGATAAAATGCTTGACAAATTTAATGTATGTATACATATTTCCGCACTTATCTTACTGTGCAAGAAAAATTGTATCTACAAGAAAAAAAATCTGAGAAAGGAAACACAATGCAAGCAAACATCAATAGAGAGCAAGAAAATGTTATGTTGTAGTCCACATTTCATATGCCTCTCTCTGGGTGTATATGGTTTTCTTCACTGAACAATTGGAACTGGTTTGAAAACATTTCATTGTTAAAGAGAGCCATGTCCATCAGAATTGATCATCATATAGTCTTGTTGTTGCCATGTATAATGATCTCCTGGTTCTGCCATTTCACTCAACATCAGTTCATGCAAGTCTCTCCAGGCCTCTCTGAAATCATCCTGCTGGTCATTTCTAATAGAACAATAATATTCCATAACATTCATATACCATAATTTATTCAGCCATTCTCCAATTGTTGGGCATCCGTTCAGTTTCCATTTTCTAGCCACTACAAAAAGGGCTGCCACAAACATTCTTGCACATGTGGGGCCTTTTTCTTCCTTTATGATTTCTTTGGGATATAAGCCCAATAGAAATGCTGCTGGGTCAAAGGGTATGCATAGTTTGATAACTTTTTGAGCATAGTTCCAAATTGGTCTCCAGAATGTTTGGATCTATTCACAGTTCCATCAACAATGTCCCAGTTTTCCCACATCCCCTCCAACATTCATCATTATCTTTTCCTATCATCTTAGCCAATCTGACAGGTCTGTAGTGGTACCTCAGAGTTGCCTTAATTTGCATTTCTCTGATCAATAGTGATTTGGAGCACATTTTCATATGACTAGAAATAGTTTTAATTTCATCATCTGAAAATTGTCTGTTCATATCCTTTGGCCATTTATCGCTTGGAGAGTGGCTTGAATTCTTATAAATATGAGACAATTCTCTATATATTTTAGAAATGAGGCCTTTATCAGAATCCTTAAATGTAATGATTTCCCAATTTATTGCTTCCCTCCTAATCTTGACTGCATTAGTTTTGTTTGAATAAAAACTTTTTTATAAAATGTGGATTTATTTTGTATCCTGCAACTTTGACAAAGTTATGAATTGTTTCTAATAGTTTTTTAGTTGAGTCTCTAGGGTTCTCTAAGTATACCATCATATCACCTGCAAAGAGTGATGATTTGGTTTCCTTATTACCTACTCTAATTCCTTTAATCTCTTTTTCTTCTCTTACTGCCAAAGCTAACATTTCTAATACAATATTAAATAGTAATGGTGACAGTGGGCAGTCTTGTTTCACTCCTGATCTTATTGGGAATGGTTCTAGTTTGTCTCCATTAAATATGATGCTTGCTGATGGTTTTAAGTAGATGCTACTAATCATTTTAAGGAAAAGCCCATTTATTCCTATACTCTCCAGTGTTTTTTTTTTCAAATTTATTTTTTTTTATTTTTTATTTTTATTTTATTTTATTTGCATAACATATGTGTGGGTAATTCTTCAACAATAACCCTTACATAGCTTTCTGTTACAAATTTTTCCCCCCAACTCCCCACCCCTCCCCTAGATGGCAGATATCCACTACATGTTAATTATGTTAAAATATTGGCAAATCGAATATAGGTATACATATTTCCAAACTTATCATTGTTGTGCAAGAAAAATCTTATCTACACAAATGATATATCAGAAAAAGGAAACTCAATGTAAGCAAACATCAATCAAGGTGTATGAGAATGTTATGTTGTGGTCCACATTTTACATCCCTCTCTCTGGGTGTATATGGCTTTCTTCAGTGAACAATTGGAGGTGGTTTGAAACATTTCATTGTTGAAGAAAGCCATGTCCATCAGAATTGATCGTCATATAGTACTGTTGTT
>JAJPUD010008432.1:76114-89620 GCA_023553655.1 Myrmecobius fasciatus | reverse complement strand
AGTCCAAACACTGATTCAGTCAGAACTGACAGAGTTCTGGGATGTAGAAAAGACTAATTTCCTGATGTTCACCTAATGGGCCTTATCAAATATTTTTCTAAATTGATCAATGGAGAATTTGGAGAACCCATAGACCTTAAGAGAGTAAAATGGCCCAAAATGGTATCATTCTCCCCTCCCCCCAATTTGGTGACAAGGCAAATGACTCAAAAAAAGTATGGAGACATATATAATTTCATCCAACAATTATAGTGCAAGGAAGAGTATAAACATATCCAACTAAAATTCCCTTAACTTTTTTAAAGTACTATCATCCAGACCCAGGTGGAGGTCTAACAAAGTTCTATGTGTACACAACTGAAGGGCAGCGCCTGCTTGGTTAGCCAGGAACAAGTCTTCCCTTCTGTTCATCATCAAGCGTTTCATTCTGCCCCTTACAGATAGAAAAAGAAAATCAGATTTAAATGGATCCTTGGCTCTAATATTAATATGCTGAGTCTCTGGCCAAATAAATCACTGGCCCTCAGTTTCTCCATGTGTAATAATAAAGAGCTCCATTCCAAATTCTAAGGCTCTCTGATATTAAGAATCAATCAACCAAGTACCTATTTATTAAGTGATTCCTAGTCAGTCAATAAGTATTGATTAAACTCCAATGTGTTCCAGGCACTGTGCTAAGTCTAGGAGTACAAAGCTCAAAAACAAAATGAAACAATCCTAAAAGAAACTGATGTCTCTTTTAGACTGAAGGGGAAACAAACTTGCAACCCATCAGGGAAACCTATCCACCCCGCAGGATGAGGCCAGATTTCCAGCGATGCCTACAGATCCATTCAAAGGTCGGACTGGGTGACGTAAGTGGGCTGAGTTCGGAATCCTGGGAGCTCACAGACCAGTCTCCGCGCTCCAAGTTTCCAGGCCCGCGGAAGAAGCATGGGAGCGGCCATTATTAAAAGACCCCAAAGTCTAAAGCGTTGCTCAGGGAGCAAAGGAGGCAGGCACGTACGCATCGGCGTACGCGCGGGTCTACTGGGGAAAATACGGTTTCATCGTTCACATAGCAACCCAGCCCTACCCGGGCAGCACACCAGAACAGGTCAGAAGGAGGCGATGCGAGAAAAGTCCGTTATGTTGAGACAGATTCTGAGGGAAGGAGAAGGAGCTGCCAGGGCGACATACTTTCCTTCTGCACAGGGTCACCCTCCCCTGAGCTGGAGACCCCAGACTCACCCGAACTCCACCTGAACAGACACGGGGGCCGCCATCTTGGGCAAGACGCAATAGCGGAAGTATACGCCTACTTGACACTTTCTGCTTCCGCCCTACCCGGACGGGGAATTAGGCCTAGTCCCTGGGAAGCTTCCTTCTTATCATCTATTGGTCCAGGGCCCTCTACTGATCCCCATCTCCTCGGGAAGGAGGGAGTTGGGAGAACGCAGAAGAGAGAGTATCTCAGAATCCTGCAAGATGCGAGCCGGAAGTAACTGTAAAACTGGTTCAGCCCTTTTTTACAGATGGGGAAGACTGAGGTGCAGAGAGGGAACTAAACTAACGAAGGTAGCAAACCACCACGTAGCAAGGATCAGAGGTTTTACAGCCGAAAATTACTTATAACTTACAGAATTTCAGTTCTTTCCGTTATACCATGGTGCTCTGGAGTCTTACCAGTGTAATGGGAGTTCCCTCTCCATTTACTGGACTAGGGCGCTCCCTGTAAGTTGAGCCTGTGCTCTGCCCCCGGCTCTTTTGATACAGAACCCCTTGATTATCCCCTTACTAAAGGTTTCCCTCGTATAGCTTTCCCTCTATTGTTAGCTTCTCCATTCCCTTTATTTCCAGGACTCTGCTTCCTCCTAGCTCGGTCTTCCCAGATACTCTCCTGCCAGAATTACCCCTTGGCGTTCTCAGCCTTCCAAGCCAAATTGTCGCCGTCACCACCCCAAAACTCGAGGGGACAAAATATCTCCCCCTTAGCCTAGACCTCAGTAGTGACTCAGCCAGAAAATACAATGTGTAGAGCACGTTCAGAGAAAGAAATCAGAAATTCTTCAAACCAGAACCTTCCAACTTTCCATTTTCTGTGGATGGCACAACAATCACTCCAGATGTAAAAACTCGTAGTCCTTCCTCTGATTTCTTACCTTTAAAGTGAAGGTAGACTATATCATGGCAAAGGTTTCTTGGCACTTAACATTCTGTGTATCAAATGAGATATTCGTAAAGCACTTAGCACAGTGTCAGGTGCATAATAATTGCTTGTTCCCTTTCCTATATTCCAAAGTACTTTCCAATTCTACTAATTATTTGTTGATTGTTGTGAGATACCTTCCAATTGTGATCCCATGCGATCCTTCTATGATCGGTTTTCTCCTAATCTCTGTATATCTCCCTCAGTGTCTAGCAAAGAATTCTGTATTCATTCATAGATATTAAAAAAAAAAAAACCACATCTTAATTAAATTGGATCTCACTGATAGGCAGATCCTATCAAATCTCCCTCTTTCACAAGCACTACCCTAGTCCTATTTCTTGTCACCTCTTCCTCCCGATATTTAAATAATTTTCCTATTGGTCTCTCTGCTTCCTTTACTCCCTTTAATTCACCTTTCTCAGATGGTCAGGTAAATTGTTAAACTGGATTTTATCGCGTGTCTTCCTGGCTCAGAAACCTTCACCAACTCTCTGGGGGCAAACAAGGAAAAATCAAATTTCCTCAGTCTGGCATTCAAAGCCCTGCTGGATCTGACTCCTCCACCTATAGCTTATTTCAGAACTTTATTTCAGAATTATCATGCCCCCTCCATGGGACCTGGAAGATCCTTTTCTCTACAAAGCTCAGGCTGATGAGTGTATTCCTGGATCTATGTATTTGTGATTTTAAAGATTACAATTCTTTTATTTTTTTGGCGGTTGGGGAAAGGAAGAGGGGAGGAGTGTAGAGTGGGGGTGGTGCAAAGGGGAAGGGACCCCTGAGATTCCCGCAGGAACCGCCATCAGTTCTTTCTGAAGCATCGAGGAAGACAATAGAAGGGTCGGGAGGGGGCTAGAGGGCTCTGGTGGGGACCACAGTCCGCTGGCCTTTGTCTGAATCCCCCCGGGCTCAGTCCTGAACCCTCGGTGGCTCAGAGAAAAGGCGATGGGGGTGGGGGAGAGAGGGGCGGGGAGGGTCAGGGGGAGCTGGAGTCTTTTGCAGGCTTCCTATCCCATTCTTGTGCTAATTGGATGTCAAGCTGAGATCAGTGAGAGGGAAATCAGTCCCAGCGCTCGGGTTAAACTGCAGCCAAAGAACGCTCGGATGGAGAGCGGAATATCATTAGTGCCCGGAGGAGCTTGGCTGGGCTGGAGTGGGGGGGGGGGGCGGGGAGCGGAGCTGAGGGGGAGGAACGTGGGGCCCCATTGAAAGCAGCTCCCTCCCCTCCGGCTGCCTTCAATAGACCCCTCCGAGGTATTTAACCTTCCCAAGAGTTGAAAGCGATACAGCCAGCGGTGACTCTGAAGGCCACTTGCCTGGCAGCCTGGGACATCCCGGGGCAGGACCAAAGAGAGCCACTTTTTTTTTTTTTTAAAGGAGGAACAACAGTGGTCTGAGCCCCCGGAAAAACCTGCCTTGAGGACACTGGTCCTACTTGCCTTTTGTAGGGTTTGAGATGGAGGAAGGATCTCGGAACTCCTGTTGCCTTAGATCGGGATTTCTTAAGAAGTTACTAGGATGACTGCCTTTGGTCTGTCCCCTCTATCCCTAGATGTATCACCTCTACCCCTAATTCTAAAATCAAAGGCCCAAAGACTCATGAAATCAAGCAATCTCACAGCCAGAAGCTACTTTAGATTTCATCTCCTTTCAGTTTATAGAAAGGGAAACAGGTTTAAAGAGAAGGGACCTGTCCAGAGCCATTCAACCAGTTGGTGGCAGAACAGGAACAAAGCCAAGACCTCTAGGCCCTCCTATTTCCATTACACCACACTGTCCTTCATAGGTACCTATTCATCTTTCTGCCATCCCACCAAATTTTGACTGCTCTCTTCAAAGAGAAGAGCCTTCTCTAGATAATCGTGTGCATGGATACTTTAGTTGGAGACCAGGCGGGTATATCCCCAAGAAGATGTTCTATTTTCTTTACCTATTACTAGGGAAAAAAGGAAGTTTTCCATTTTTGAATGAGGAAAATCAAGTCCTTCCCATCAGAGACTGTAATTCCTTAAGGAACAGACCTGTTCTCTCATTCCTTTTAAGAGGTTAACCCAGCCACTTTCACAGAACCCCGAGAGTGGTTGGGTCTAGGAGCCATGTCACCCTGGAACAGAGGTGACCCTGTATTTAGAAAGGCCAGTTGGAGGTTCTCTTTCCCCTTCCTCAGATCCATTCCACTTCTTTTCCTGGTCCATCTGGCACCCACAGAATAAACAAACCCACCCTGGAACAGGGACAGCTAGTGGCATAGTGGATAGGAAGTTGTTCAGTCCATTTTTGGTTATGCTCGACTTTCTGTGATGCCCATTGGGGTTTTTCTCAGCAAAGATACTGGAATGGTTCGACATTTTCTTCTCCAGCTCACTGTACAGATGGGAAAAGTGAAGCCAATTGGATTAAGTGACTTGCCAGCACCGCATAGCTAGGAAGGGGAGTCATCCTTACTGAATGCCCAGCAATCCATACACTGTTCCACCTTGTTGCCCCCAGAATCGGGGGCTCCAGGCACTAGTGATCCTGGGCAAATCACTTGTCAGTCTGTTTCCTCAGACGGAGAAAGAAATGACAAATCACTCCAGTAGCTTTGCTATGAAAATGGGTTATTAAGATTCACATACAATCAGAACAAATTCCTGAAAAGGAACTGCAGGTGGGTCAGGCTAGAAGGGATTAACCAGGGCTAGCTTGCCCTCTACTGGCCATATAGGATAAGTGCGACCAATCCAGGCACCTTTGACAACCCCAACCTAGAATGTCCTCTGGCCCTTAAGTACAAACGTTTTTTTTTTTTTTACAAACTGGAAACTAAATCTTAGAAAGCAGCACAGAGCCAGGTCAAATGCAGTGCTGAGATTGGAATCCTTGTTACCTGACTTCCAGCTTGGGGCTCTTTCACTATATCAGGGAGTCAGAATAAGATCTGTGAGTCTAGGGCCAGTGGGCCTCCAGTACCCAGCATGGGATGGGCACGGGGGCAGTGGATGGATTCCAACCTAACTAGAGGAGGGTGGGAACAGAGCCACCCCACATCACCCAGCAGAATGTGCCTAATCCTAAATGGAGGGTACTGACATATTAGCACTCTCCCAGGAGAGAGAATGCACTATGGTCTTTGTGGGGAGGAAGAGGGTAAGGAAAGTCTTCCTGTCCAGGGTGGAGGAGGGGGCAAAGCTGAGCCTTAAAGAATGAAGAGCAATAGAGGTGGGTTGGGAACATGACGTGAGCAAGGGGGTGAGCAAGGGAAGCCCAAGGGTGATTCAGGAGCCAGATCAGTCTCTCAAACATTCACATAAATTAAGGGGAGAGAGGAAGTCAAGTCTGAATTTATTTGCCATAGACACCCTGTCCCCATGCTCTCCCACAGCAAGAGGTATGAGCCAGGCCAAGGGGTGTGAGGGAGAAATGGAGACCGAGACAAACTAATCCTGAGGGGAGGAAGAGGCTGCAGGGGCAGGAGACAGGAAGGGCAGCCCCTGCAACGGAGCCAGCCTCTTCCCTCTCTGCAATGATCCTGAGAAGCTTTGGAATTATCTACAAGGCCAAAGAGAGGGCCCCACTGAAGAAGCCTTAGCCAAGGAAAGGTAGACAACTGGTAGGTGCTCAGGGGAAGGGGATGTCTCCACCAGACCACCCAGTGCAGGGCCTCCGATCGAAGCTGGAAGGGCTTTTAATTCTTGCAACTCTTTACTGTGGAGATCACCATTTAATAGCACCCTCCTTCATCTACATGGCTGAAGTCATATAGTAGTTTAAATAGCAGCCATAGCCCAAAGAGAAATAGAACATTCATCCTAGTCCTCTTGGCCAAAAAAAAAAAAAAAAAAAAAAAAAGTGGGTAGTTCCTCTGTCCTCTGGCTGGCTTCCTGAATTCAGGGTCCTCACCTTTTGGCAAGGTACAGGGAGCATGATACAGCAAGAATCCCAATTAGTGCACTCTCTTCTCCATCTTCTCCCCCTCTGTGCCCCACCCCCAAGACATCACCCTGAGTATGCTCAGTCAGTCTCTGCTCTCTGGAGTATGAAGACAAAACAAAGGATTGAATTTATCCTATCCTAAGCCTTCCAGCTCCCCAGACACAAGGCTTTCATGGAAAACCTCTAATGTGGGGGGAGAAGAAGATGGCAGTAAAAGTCACTTGGCAATTTTGGAGCAGAGGCGTCTGCTGCCTTCCCTCCCTCCACCCCAGTCAGCACTCTGGAGGAGGGGGAATGGCCCTCACCATGGCCCACTTTGGTCTGACACCATTCCCTGTTCTCCAAGGATCATCCAGGGGCTCTGCCCCTGACTCAGTCCAGCCCCTGGAGTGGGAGCAGGAATGGAGACAATCACAGCTTCTCTTCCCCAGCCTGGATACGGACATAAGCCTTAGAGTCCAGGGGAAGATAGCGGCAGAGCCGCGTGTCCAGGTAGAAAAGGGGATCCTGCACTGAAGCTGGGTTGAAGCCCTCTTTCCGTAATTCTGTCTTCTGGAATTTGTAGGTCCCTGGGGAGAGAAGGGAAGTTGGTTAATAAGAGGAAGGGGGATCTGTTTGCTGGGAGCAGGAGGGACCAGAACAGCCTCACTGTTAAAAAACTAAAGGGGTAAAATTAAAGAAATATTTTCCAAGGAAGATGAGAAAGAGGTAAAGATCACAGGATCGCAGACCTGGAACTAAAAGGAATCTTAGAGGCCATTTCCCTCTCATCTTACAGATAAGAAAACTGAAGTCTTAGTTTAAATAACTCGTCTGTTCACTTTTTTTTCTGTTTTTTTTTCTTCTCTCATGGTTTTTCCCTTTTGATTTTTCTCTCCCAACATGATTCATAAAGAAATGTGTATTTAAAAAAATTAATGTACATGTATAATCTGGAAAAAAAAAAACCACGATTTAAAAAAAAAAAATTGGATGAGGTAGCATTTGATATGAGATGTAGAAGAAAGGGGAGATAGTAAGGGAGGCAGGAGAGGTTGGGGAGGTTTGAAACAGAAAAGACCCAGGAAAGGATGGACTCATAAATGAGTTATGGAAGAGTCCAGGCTCGAATCCCCAAAAAGAAGAAAGAGGGGGGCACTTAGCCATACCTGTTTTATGGAGCTCAGGCAGGAAGCGCAGGAAGATAGGGCGGGCATAAAGGGGGAGTTCCTTCTCCAGTGCTTTAGCAAATTCTGTCAGGTCACAGCCACCTTTGGGGTCTGCGATTGCTGCCATGCCTGCCCGGCCTTCAACACCTGCAGTGCAGAAGACAGGTGTCAAGAGTGCTGTGGAGCACCTGCTAGACTTGCCCATGTCATTCACCTAAGTGGCACCCTCCACAAAGAGGTCAACTGACAAATATCCTATAAACGACTAACTGAAATGTGATTTGTGCAAAACACTTTGCCAGTCTTGAAGGACCATATAAATGTTAGCTATTCTTAGGGTGCCGCCAAAGGAGGTGCTTGTTGCAGAGAAGGCCTGACACCTACTGGCCACTCTGGGTGGCACAGGTGGCTATGCAGGTCCCTCAATTTTTAACAAATATAATCACAGAAACTTAAGAGCTGGAAGTAACCTTAGGGGCCATTTAAGCCAACCAGCATCATATGAGCATTTGCATGCCATTATTATTTTTTTTATTCAAGTATTTTGAGTCTCATCCTTAAGAAACCTGTACCTTAAACAAAACTAATGCAGATAAGATTAGGAGGGAAGCAATAAACTGGGAAATCATCTTTATATTTAAGGGTTCTGATAAAGGTCTCATCTCTAAAATATATAGAGAATTGTCTCATATTTATAAAAATTCAAACCATTCTCCAATAGATGAATTGTCTCATATTTATAAGAATTCAAGCCATTCTCCAACTGATAAATGGTCAAAGGATATGAATAGACAATTTTCAAATGATGAAATTAAAACTATTTCTAGTCATATGAAAAGGTGCTCCAAATGACTATTGATCAGAGAAATGCAAATTAAGACAACTCTGAGGTACCACTACACACCTGTCAGATTGCCTAAAATGACAGGAAATGATAATGACTAATGTTGGCGGGGATGTGGGAAAGCTGGGACACTGATATATTGTTGGTGGAACTGTGAACAGATCCAACCATTCTGGAGAGCAATCTGGAACTATGCTCAAAAAGTTATCAAACTGTGCATTCCCTTTGACCCAGCAGTGTTTCTATCGGGCTTATATCCCAAAGAGATCTTAGAGGAGGGAAAGGGACCCACATGTGCAAGAATGTTTGTGGCAGCCCTTTTTGTAGTGGCTAGAAACTGGAAACTGAATGGATGCCCATCAATTGGAGAGTGGCTGAATAAATTATGGTATATGAATGTCATGGAATATTATTGTTCTATAAGAAACAACCAGCAGGACGATTTCAGAGAGCCCTGGAGAGACTTGTATGAACTGATGCTGAGCAAAGTGAGCAGAACCAGGAGATCAATATAGAGAGCAACAACAAGACTATATAATCATCAATTCTGATGGACATGGCTCTCTTCAACAATGAAAAGTTTCAAACCAGTTCCAACTGTTCAGTGAAAAAAGCCATATACACCCAGAGAGAGGGATATGAATGTGGACCACAATATAACATTTTCATGCTCTCTATTGATGTTTGCTTGCATTGTGTTTTCTTTCTCTGATTTTTTTTTTCTTGTAGATACGATTTTCCTTGCATAAAAATGGTAAGTGTGGAAATATGCATGTGTATACATATATATATATATATATATATATATATATATTCGATTTGTCAATTATTTTAATATAATTAACATGTAGCGGATTTCCTGCCATCTAGGGGAGGGGTGGGGACTAGGGGGGGAAATTTGTAACAGAAAGCTTTGTAAGGATCAATGTTGAAGAATTGCCCATATATATATTTTGCAAATAAAAAGCTTTAATAAAGAAAAAAAAAAGGAACCTATACCTTTAATAATAAAATATGGTTCATTTCAGTGAAGTTCAAATCTGCCCTTGAGTACTTATTAGCTGAATTATCTGGGACAAGTCACTTAACTTCTCCCAGACTCAGCTTAGCCATTTGTAAAATGGGAACAATGTGAGTGCATACTGAGGTAAGGAAAGTCATTATGAGGATCAAAGGACAAAGCCTACCTAAATGCTAACTGTCACTATTACCTAAGTAGATAGGGTGCCAGTCCTGGAGTCAAGATTTTGAGTTCACATTTAGCCTCAGACACTTAACAAACTGGGCTAGTCATTTCACCCTGTCTGCCTCAGATTCCTCATTTGTAAAATGAACTGGAAAAAATTGGCAAATCACTCCAGTATCTTTGCCAAGAAAGACCCATATGGGGAGGTGCTTATGACTGAACAACAATTATTACCTAGACCCAAAACATGCCTCTGTATCTTTCAACTCTTTATTCTGGTTCTGCCATTCATCATGGAGTTAAATAATCTAAGTTACTAACATTTGTTAAGCTTCTGCTGTACGAAAATCCCTGCTAAATCCTGAGAGAAATACAAAGTTTAGTAGCCACTGATCTAATCAGAGCACTTGGGTTGAAAAAAGTGATATTAAAACATATCCTGGATATCCCTGGAAAAAGGGAAGCAAGTGAACCAATCAAGACAAGGGAGCCTGGGTATGGCCCAGGTATCCATTCAGCTCAGGTGCCACCTTCTACAGGAAGCCTTCCTTCATCCCTTAGCTGTCAGGGTCCATCTTCCTCTTTTCCTTAAATTTTTATATATATACTGGTCTGATTCCATAGGCTGACAGAGGATAATTGCTTTAGGGCTGGGAGAGATCTTAGAGGCCATCAGGTCCAAATGTCTACCAATGAAGAAGCTGAGACCCAGGCATGGGAGAGATTAAGTAAGACCACATGATGTAGCAAGTGATAGAGCCCTGTCCTTAAGACTCCAAATCTAGGTACCACCAGGCCTCTCCTCAGAAGAATGTAAAATTCCTTGAGGGCATTCTCATCTGCATCCTCAGCACTTCAGGGGCATGGGGCTGTGTGGTGGATGGAAATAGTCCTGCAGCCAAAAGTCCCGCTTCTGACATCCCGAGCAAGACACCTGTAAGTGCTCTAGGCCAAAGCTTCTTAAACTGTGGGTCACAATTCCATAGGGGATCATGTAACTGAATGTGGGGGTCACAAAAAATTTGGCAACAGTAAAAAGTTTCTGAACACCAGGACCAAAAATTAATTCAAAATCAAATGTGTAATGGATTTCAGATGCCTCTGGCAGTGCTTGCCTGTGTTGTATCGCCTGACTTAAATGCAACCTTGATTCTGAATACACAATATGCACACTTTGCATTGCACTGCCTGAAACACTTCTGCTCAGATTTGAAACTGAGTTGAGAATGGAAAAAGTTTAAGAAGCCCTACTCTAGGCAACTTTTTAAGAGATTGTGCTGCACTGGTATGGTTTTCTCACCCGTTACCTTTGTCAATGAAAGCACAAGTTCAGACCCTAACCAACCCTTAGCACCTAGTACAGTGCTTCATGTACACAGTAGATACTTAATGCTCACTGGATTTGATCCTACAAAATATGAAAAACCCAAAGGAGAATTCATGGAAAAATACAACTAAGAATTGCCCAGGGGGAGAGGGGGGAGAGAGGGTGAGGGTGAAGTAGCTAGGCACAGTGGATACAGCACCAGGCCTGAAGTCAGTAAGACCTGAGTTCAAATCCAGCCTCAGACACTTAACACTTCCTAGCTGTGTGACCCTGGGCAAGTTACTTAACCCCAACTGCCTCAGCAAAAAAAAAAAAAAAACAAACCCAGAATTGCCCAGGATGATAAGATGTACAGGAAGCACCCACATGATTGAGATTTTGGTCCCATTGAGGTATGGTAGTGCAAGTGCACCAGAAACACACATGATAGTGTCTATCCAAAGAAGCACAGGGCCACTTACCTGGCACCTCCACACCATATACAGCCACGTCAACCATGTTTAAGAGACGACTCAGGGTCCCCTCCACTTCTGTAGTGGATACATTCTCTCCCTTCCACCGGAATGTGTCACCTGTTCGGTCTCGGAAATACAGGTAGCCTAATTCATCCATCACCAGCACATCACCTGATGGAAGGAGGAATAGGACTTAGATGAGGCCTGGAGGATGGGACATACCTTTCTAGGAAGCCAGAGAAAGCTATGTTCATAAATGCTGTAAATTATGGGATTCAGAACTAGAAAGATTTTCAGAGGCCACCTAAGTCCAACCCCCTCATTTTCAGATGTTTAGTTCAGGGACTACAATTATCACTAATAGTAAAGTAATTAATAACAATAATAAGACATCTCAAGAGGCAGCCAGAGTACAGTGGACAGAGAACTGGCCTCTGAATTAAGAGTGTTAAAATTGGACCTCTGACAAGTCAACCACTCAGTGGCTCAGGCCAACTCAATAGGCTACACATTTCGGAACAGTTGCAGATTTGCATTGAGGGAAGGAGTTTCCTTAATGAGAGTTTCCTATACCAATAAAATTATATATTTGGGGAAAAAATCCCAAAAAACTAATCTGACATTTAGGCAGTCAGCACCTGAAGGTCCAGGATGTGTCCTGCTAACAATAGCCTTATGAAGTAGGCAGTTATTTTTTTATAGGGAATATTAACATCCTCATTTTATATATTGTCAGTTGTGTGGGGTAATAGAATGAAGTCTAGCTTATCCTCTCTGTCCACTACTCCAGGAAGCAAAGAATTAGGAATCAGGAAGACCTCAGTCTAAGACCTGCCTCTGACTAATATTAGCATAGTGATCACAAAGGATTCTCTGAACTTCTCAGTGCCTGAGGCAACTAAGTGTGGCTGATTTCTTTATCACTCTACTTAGGAAGAAGCAAGGGTGGGACACCTAACTCCTCCCCAACCCCAACACACACACACACACACACACACACACACACACACACACACTCTCTCTCTCTCTCTCTCTCTAAAACCCAGGTCCTCAATACATTGTCTCTGGAAAGGAGAAAATTTATAAGGGAAGGGATGGTCCTGAGAATGTGGAAAAAGGAGTCTCAGAGGGGTGGGCAAGCATGGTGTTAATTCCCCCATCCCCCACGATTCAAAAAGAAACTGAAGGAGAAAAAGGAGAGAGGGACAGTGGCAAGGCCCAGGGATAATGGAATGAGTCCTGACCACTGAGGTAGGCCATGTCTCCCTTCTTGAAGACATCATAGGCAATCTTCTTATTGTTGGCCCCTGGATTGATGTACCCATCAAAGCGCCGAAGCGGGTCATGCTGCACAATTCGGCCAACCAGCTGGCCTGGCTCCCCTGGGGGAAATCAGAGCTCATCAGGGATGCTTTCTCCCACTCAATGACCCCTATTCATGTTCTGTTCCTGCTCAGAAACCTTACTTGACCCCACAAGGCTACCTAGACCACATCTAAATCTCTGCTTAGTCCAGTGTTCAAGGCTCTTTCCTACTGCCTCACTCGTCATTCTTCCTCCTCAACCTTATCAACTATTGATCTTTTCTCTGCCATCCCAAAGCTCCAGCCAAACCATCTCCTCATCATTCCTCAAGCCCTACTCCCTCACCCTACACAGAAGGCCCTCCTAGTCCCTCCATCTTCAATTGATTATTGTCCATTTTTCAAAGTCCAGCTTTTACAAAGGGATCTTCTGAGCACTCTATGCCTCAATGACCTCCCCCTCCAAACTCTTACAACATTTTCTGGGTATCCCACATATTTAGATCAGTACATATGAGTTCAATACCCACTGGCCTAAATTATCTAAGGTAAGAGTTTATAGTAGTGCTCACTCTATGATTCAGATCTGGAAGGTACCTCAAAGGCCATTTGATCCAAGTCCAAAGGGAAGAAACTGAGGGAGTTTGAGGGAGAAGGCGAAATCAAGGATTGACTAACATCTGAACGAGCACAGCATACTTGCTAAGGCCCCAGTGGGATGGTTTCCTGGCCCCAAGCCTCACTCACCAAACTCTCTGTCTACAGGCTAATGTCCTTCAGGTATTCCTACCCCTACTTCTATCCTTCACTCCCAATACCATTCCATTCATCTTAAAGACAAACCTGGACCACAGGGAAGACATATGCCATTATTATCCCTGATCAACTCCATGGTGTCCTCATTCACTCTCACGAGCCGGATGGGGTAGACAAAGGATATGATGCGGCTATTGAAACCGCAGGCCCCCACCTGCGAAGGCCAGGACATTCCTGATTTAGGGATACCAACCATCCCCCACAATCACATCCTCCCTCCTTTTATCCTCCAGGATTCTCTGGTGGGCATCTCCATTTAGAGAAGTGTGCATGTTTCTCCTTGGAACTAGTACTCTATTCTGCCCCATCCCATCCAATTT
>JAJPUD010008432.1:59598-76104 GCA_023553655.1 Myrmecobius fasciatus | reverse complement strand
AGGAGGTCAATCAGATGAGACCCCAACTATGTGAATGACCAATCTTCCATCTTCCCCATTATCTGACCAAATGTGTCCTCAGATCTCCCTAAGACTTCCTGACCTGGCTATCAAAGTTTCCCACACTGCAGTTGCATTCAGTGGCCCCATAGAACTCGGCAATCTGGGGGACGTGGAAACGATTGATGAATTCAGTCCAGATAGACTGCCTGAGCCCGTTGCCTAAGGCCATGCGCACTGAGTGCTGAGTCTCCACTTCTCTCGGAGGTTGGTTCAGAAGGTATCGACACAGTTCTCCAATGTACTGGACAATCTGGGAAGAAGGGCAATAGGTTGAAGCTTTATTCCTGGGACCCTCCCCTTGCTCCCTGGGACCCAGCCTCTCCTCTATCCTACGACTCAAAAAAATGTCAGAGCTGGAAGAGGTCTTTAAGTTCATCTAATTCAAATCCTTCTTTTTATACAGGAGAAAATCAAGACTCAGAGAGGGAAGTCACTCATGTCAGATCATATAAATATGGAAGAGTTGGGACTAGATTTCAACACTTTTAACACTATTTCTTTCTTTTTAGTTACATAATAGCTTTTTTTAAAAGCATATAAAACTTAACAGTAATACCAAAATTTCCCTTTGTACCCCTTTCTCAATTTCTCTTTTCTTAAGAATTTTTAAAATGTTTTATTGATGTTCTTTTCTTTTTAAAAATATTTCTATTTTTGCCCATTAACTCACTTCTCTACCCATGTCTGTCCTTGGAAACAAATGAGGATGACTGGACAAAACTATAAGCAGCCAGTGTTCCTTCCAAACCTTCATGCCCTACACCATCTTAGAAGTATCCAAGAGACTTCTGTCCTCTTTATCAAAGTCTTGTCTCCCACACTGGACTGTTAGTTTCTTGAGGGATGAATTTTCTGACTCCCAGACACTACCTAAAATAAGTCCCAACACAGGAAAGGTTCCCCCAAAATATATGCAGATAGACTGATTTCATCATCTAAAAAATGAGTAGGCCAAGTCTTATCCACTCTATCCTCAAAGAACATTATAAAGATCAAATGAGGAGAAAAGCACTTTGAAAATTGCTATCACCAGAGGAGTACAAAAGGTCTTTCTGGGCCACTGGTTAGTTTTTGGGTCAAGCTCCTAACCCTCACACCTAACAGTTCCTCTGTCAGTCTGTCTATATCTCTGTCTCTGGTTCTCTCTTTCCTTCTACCACCCTCCTTTCTCTCTCTACCCCTCTCACCCACTCCCACCATCTCCCCACCAAGTTCTCCAGCTCTGCTCACCGTACAGTTATACTTGATGCAGTCATCCCAGAATCGAGAGGCAGAGAATTTCTTTCGGATCACCACAGTCATCCCATGTAGCAGACACTGTCCAACCCCCACAATGTTCCCTGGTAGGTACAGGGGGAGCCCAGGGTGAGTGGGGGAGGCGGGGAGAGTAAAAAAAAAGCTACCCAAAGGCTCCAGAGAAGTCCCTTTCTCTTCCAGAAGGCAGAGGACCAGCCTCAAGAAAGGCAAGGGAGATTCCATCCACCCTTCCCCCTACCCCTACCCCCTACCTCTTTCATAAGGACAAAAGTGAGAGGAAATAAGGACCTGCCCTAAGTAGGCCCCTAAGAATCTAAGGTTACCTGCTGAGTGGTAGAGGGGGAGGCAGTCGTATACAATGTCGCTAGAGCGCATTCGGAAGCCGTAGTAGACCAGGGCAGCCATCCGGTAATACCTGCCACAAGCCGGGATCAGCAGAGGGAGGGATTGGACACTTGGTAGAAATTGGGTTCCCTTCCTGCCTTCCCTGGGCACCGCCCTCACCTTCTCACCTGCTGTGAACCACAATGGCGGCTTTAGGCATTCCCGTGGTGCCAGAGGTGTAGATGTAGAAAAGCTTGTCTGGGAGAGGCAGAACACAAATGGTTGGCCAGAGTTAGGTGAACATGAGAACTGGGCTGGGGAGGAGAGCTGCTATCAGTTACTTGGGCACAGTGGATAAGAGCCAGACCACAAAGAGAGAGGAGAGCAGCTGAAACAGACCTTCCCCCTGAACCTAATGGAGACCCAGCTCCGCGGAGCTTTTTGTTCCTGACCACCAAGGCTCAAATCAACCTCTTTTCTGAACTCTGGGTACATTTAGTGTCAATGCCCCTCACTTGATAATAATCATGGGTGGGCTTTTGCTGCCAGATGCCTCCTCAGGAGATTCCCCAAAAAGGCAGGGGACATTTCTTAAGCATTTTTCCTGAAGCTTTGTATATACTAAGCACCTTTATATGTACTATAAGGGGACTCATGGGAAGCTAATAATCTCTACCAAGTTTATCTCATTGAGGAAGCAAAACAAAGGCATGTGAAAAGTTACATGACACAAGAGATTTCACAAAGCAAAATGGGGTAAGTACTCAGTGAGGGGGTTACATCAATATTTGTTAAATGTTTGAGAGGAAGGATTTCAGGCTCTTATAACAGATAAAACATGTTGTCTATCTCCAGACAAAAAGATGAAAGGCTCAAAGTGCAGTTTGGGATCTATTTTTTTTTTTTTTGGATCATAACCAATATGGTATATCCAAATCAAATTATGTCCAAATTACAATGTGGGAATTTGTTTTGCTGGACTTGTAATTTATAATGGATTTTGACTTGTATTTTTTAAGGATTTTGTTTCTCTTGTTTTCTCAATGAGAGTGGAAAGAGAAAAGGAAGGTGATGGGAAAAGAAATCAGAGCTGAAAATAAAATTGAAAAGGCAGAAAGGAAGGAGGGAAGGAAAGCAAGAATGAAAGAGAAAGAAAGAAGGAAAAGGAAAGAGAGAAAGAAAATAGAGAGGAAAAAAAGAAAGCAGGAAAGACAAAGGGAGGGAGGCAGGGGCAAGAAAGGAAGGAAAGAAGGAAGAAAGAAATAAAGAGAAAGAAACAGAGAGAAAAAGAAAAAGGGAAAGAAAGAAAGAGGGAGACAGGGACAAGGAAGGAACAAAGAAAAGAAAGAAAGGAAGGAAGGAAGGAAAAAAGGAAGAAAGAAAAAGAAAGAAAGAAGAGAGGAAGGAGAAAGGAAGGAAGGAAAGAAAGAAAAAAAGAGAGAAAAAGCAAACTTGGACTCAAGAATCAGCTAGGCATACATTAAATGATCAATAAGAACCTGTTCAATAAATTAACAAATGGTGAAAGAGGCAACCCTGACCCAAGTTTTCTCCCTTGTTCAATAGTGGGGATCATACCAGTGAAGCCTTTATCTGGTTGACTGGGCAGGTCCTTGGGGGATTTCTCCAGAAGGGGTTCCAGATGTTCTGATCCTACTGGCACAGAGTTAGGGTCCCAGTCTCCTGAGCAGAGGAGACTCAAGGAAGGGTCCAGAGTGCTATGGATTTCACAGACAGCTAGGAGGACAGAGAAGATAGGAGGGCAGTTAGCATTTCAGGAACTTAGATCCAGGGATGGGCAGGGCCCAGCTGATGCCCGCAAGAGCCAACTTGCTGCTCTCAGGGATCTATGATCCCCACCTCAGCACACTGGACACAGTACCAAAAGGAATACTAAGGAGCTAGGGTTTCTAGCACTAGGAGCAATGTATGAGCTGCTCTGAGCCATTTCTAGGGTGAGGTAGAAGTTTTCTGGAAGGGAAATGGAGATTGGGAATAGAATAGGGATATGGAAACCAGGGATTAGCAATGAACAGTTCCTTCCCACATATGGAAGATGAGAAGCAATTCCTCCATGTCACTATTTAGATGCAACCTGGTATGAGTTCACTCTGACTTTCTCAGTTTTATTCCCCTCCTCCTTGTTTCCTCTTCTCCATCCAAAGAGTATTAATTAGGAGGCCAAAACCCTGGGTTCTAGTTCACATTCTACAGAACAAACAGAATTCTTGGGCTCTATTTTCTTCTCTATAAAATTAATGCTTCAGGGCTCTCTGCCCTTTCCTGTCCTAACATCTCTCCTTCCTACATGCTGTCCTTCCACCCCTATTCTTGGAAACCCCACCCTCACCCCCCACCCCCAGCACAGTTCTAACACTCACCAGAAGACAGCTCACTGCCAAAGATGAGGATGCGGGCCTGAGAGGTAGTCAGGCAGTGGCGCAGGGCATCCCGCCGCAGATTAGTGTTGATAAGGGCCGCCTCCACCCCCAGTTTAGCCATGCCCAGCCAGAGCCCCACAAACTCATTTCGGTTCTCCATGAAGAGGGCCACCACATCACCAGAAACCAGGCCCCGTGCTTGCAACAGATTGCCAACTGCACTGGAGTAGGCGTCCAGCTGGCGGAAAGTCCAGTGAGTATCCGTGCCCTCAAATATCAGGGCTGTCTTGTCTGGGTGGCGCTTCATGGTGGAAGCAAAGATTGTGGGCACTGTCTGGCGCTCCCGGAGGTATTTCCTCACCTTGCGCTTTACCTTCAACAGGACAGTTCCAGCACTGTCAAGGGAAAGAAGGGGAGTCCATCAGGAATGTGTCCTACAGCTACATCAACCATGGTGCTGGCCATCTGTCTCTCTGGGCATTAGCCTCAGCCTCAGGACCCACCAGCCTGATCCCATGCCAAAGCCTACTTGAGGACAGTGCCATACCTACAGAGGGTAGGTGCTCTACTTCAGAGACAAAGTTTCCTTATAACATTTTCTTGCTCCTATGCTGAAAAGAGGACATCTTGAGTTGGATTTCTTATTATCTACCTCAATATCTACCAACCTGGCACCTCTTTCCATTTGGTATTATGTGCTCAGAGAAAAAGTTCCTTGAGGGCAGGGACTACCACACTTTTGGACCTAGCACAATCCCAGGGCACAAAGTAGGTATGTACTAAATGCTTGCTGAGTGAATTCTTTTTTGTATGTTTTTGAGGCAATTAGAGTTAAGCAACCTGCCTAGGGTCACACAACTAAGGTTCTCCAGACTGCAGGGCCAGTGCTCTCTCCGCTGAGATTTTTTTCCTCAGCTTTCTCATAGTCATTTCCTGATTAAGCTAGCACATACCTGATGTTACTCTGACAATTTTACAGTAAGCCACATATTTCCAAGGTACTACACTTGGTATGAACCAGCCCTGCTGTGCCATGATCTGACCTAGCCTCCCCCATGTCAGCCTTTTACCCCTGTAGGCTAGACTGCCCCTAACACCATTCCATCTTCTTAGCAGTGGTCTCTACCTGCTACCTCTAGGCCAGACAAAGCACCTCTTGGCATATATATAGCCATAATATCCTCCTGAAGTCATGTTGTAGAAAGGAAGGGAATGCTGGTTTCAAGACTGGTGGTTCTGCCTTCCCCTCCCTACCTGTCCTGGGCACTGTAAAGTGCCCTTTTATCCCAACAGTGACCCATCCCCCAGGTTACTCTCCTGAGTAACCATGACTCAGGGTTCAAAAATATAAAGTCAAGGAGATTGCTCAGGCAGAGTACTTTGATCTCTGAGCTTCAGATATCTAAAGGGGCATGGGAAAGCAGAGAAAAATTGAAAATAACTCTTTTAAGCGATGAGGAAAAGTGAGGTTATTGCCTTGGAGGATGTTGTAACCACAGGAACCCTGAAATAGAACACTAAGCATTGGGTCAAAATAGCAGATACTCACAAAATATCTCGCCCAACAGTCTTCCAGATGATCCTGATGAACCTCCAGCCCCCAAAGGCAAGGTAGAAACAGAACACAGAGAGGCCCACCTGTGTCCATGGCAGCTGCAGCACCAGCTTGGACAGCACAGCTACCCCCACTAGGGATACCTTGGACAGCATCCTGGCCTGTGGGGGCATCAGAGCTGGTCACTATCGGAAGGCCTGGGAGCCTGGCTTCTCCCCCCCTCCCCACACCACTTTTGACTGGATGTCTTGGTCTCTCAAGAATAAGGCAGTTCCATCTTCTCCAAGGATCCTTTCCCAGGAGTGCAGGCCACTGGGCAAAACACCCAGTGAGGCAGACTCCTGTTCTCCTCTCTCTTTCCTTCTCCACTGGGAGTAAATGCTCTCTGGGTGAACCCCAAAACTTCCCCAATGTAATTTAGGAGTGGGGGCTAAGGAACAAGAATCACTCTATACATGGGGCACAGGAAGAAAGAGGGAGAACTAGGAAGGAAGATTCTAGGGTCTGGCTCTGCTTTGTAATGGGGGAAGATGGCACAGAAAAACAATCCAGGTTATGAAAAAGGGACTAGGGTTCTAGCACTCAACTTGCTGTTAAATGAGTTATGTGACCTTGACAAACTTAAACTGAGTATTTGAGCCTTTGTGCATTCTTCTGTAAAATGGATGATGTGGGGAGAGGGGGTTATGGAAGGTAGCTCATGTGAAGAGCTTTTTCAGGCATTTTCATCCTTTTCAAACCAGAGCCTATCTCCTTGAAAAAGAGAGGAAGACCCAGATGGAACCAGGATTGCAACAAAGGAAAGTTCTGAAAGGCATCTGAGTCTCAGACTCTACCTTCTGTCCATCAAGGGCCCCCTTCCTAGGAAACATTAGATAACTGAGTGCCTCCTAGTTCCACTGTGCTGTACCCAATAAAATCACAAGGGGATATTCTTCTCCTTCCAGCTTCTGGCCCTCAAGGGGATAGGGGGAGTTATTCAAAACATCAGTCTAGGAGCCCCAGGGTTTGGGCAGCTTCCTGGAAAGGGGGAACCCAGGCCAGGAGGCAAGTGGAGTGACTTGGGAAGTGTCGCCAAAGGGCACAGTGCCCCAGACTGACCACCAGAGGGCAGAGAGAAGCAGTTTGGGATAGATTCCTGTGGGACACAGAGGAGATGACTTAAAGACCCAGGCTTGCTTCTAAGAGTGGTTTCTGATAGATTTGAAGCTTGAAGGGGTGGGCCAGGCAGTGAGGAGAACCCACCCAATTGTATATTAGCTCAATAAGTTTTCATGGCCAGAACTATTCTGGAAAGAGACCTTTGGGATTGGGTGTTCCTATCATGTTGACCTCAGAGGCGGGATCATATGCTTCGGCTGGCCATCCACAATTAGGACTCCTGGTTTCCAATCTTGCCCTGTCATAGACTTACTGGGGAAGGGCTATGGTGGCAAAAGGAGCTTTGTTTCTCTGGACACTCCCCTCCCCCTAAGAGATTCACCTCTACTTTAGGAAAAGCTGATGGGCAGGTATGCACAGCACTGGGAGGCCCTCAAAACCAGGGCACCTGCTAGGTACCAAACCATTCCAGGTCTTGGTGGGGCTATAGACTTGTTAATAGACAAAGATACTTAGACTCTTAAAGACTCTCCTCCAAGTACTATCACCTGTCCCCAAAATATTACTTCTCCTTCAGAGAACCTGCTCCCAGGTCAGTCCAGAAAAGGGAAGGGGGGAGGGGATGGTGAAAGCTCCCCTGGGTCTGCTGATTATCTGTTCCCTTCCCCCTCGGGAGGCAAGAACCAGCCCTGGGATAAGGGAATAGGGGTTCTGGGAAAGGGCTGGCCAACCCTGCCTCGGGTCCTGGCAGGGCCTGTGCTGGGGTGGGGCCCACAGTCCTCACTTCCATGTCTGGGGGCCTGGGTGAGAGAGCTAAAAACCTGGCCAACGCAATTCAGCAGAGTGAGGAGACTGAAAGGCAGGTAGACAAACAGATATGCAGGCAGACAGACAGACAGAGTGCAGGGCCATGGGATCGCCTGGCTCTGCAAATGGCCCCGCCCGACCCCCACTTCTCCTTATTGGCTCAGCCCGGCAGCCAACACCCATCCCGGGGCCCTGGGTAGCTCGCCCCCCACCCTGAACATCCAGGGCGGCCATCCATGGAGAAGCAAGAGGGCCTGAGGGCCTAGGGGCCATCCGAGGTGCGCAGATCTCCCGGGCCGCAGGGCAGTCGGCACGGCTCGAAGAGAGGAGCTGAGGTTGGCTGCGCGCAGGTGGAACCGGGCGCCACCCCACACCTGCTGTCCTCCCGTCCAGGTCACCCGCAGCGAGTACCGAACTCACCCCCGGCTTCGTCCCCGCCCAGCTGCGCTCAGATGCCCGGGCGCGACCTCCCGTACGCTCCAGAGGTGGCTCAGCTGCAAGCGGGGAGCCGGCGCGGATCTCGGAGCTGGGAGCCAGGCTGCGCCCCAAGCTTCGGTTTGGGTTGGGGTTGCGGCTCGCGGACTTTGCCGGGCTCCTCCCGCTTGCCCTCCTTTTTCCCCTCTCCTCCGCCACTACCACCACCACCTGCACCGCCCACCTCCTGCATACAAACCGGCTACGCCGGGCTCGGCCGCACCTCCTGCTCCTCCTCCTCCCCCCCGCTCCCAGCGGTCACAGCCGCCGCACCAACGCGGGGTGCCCTGAAAAGCGAATGGGGAAACTGACTCGCACCTCGCCATGCGCACGGGCGCGAGCGGCCCCAGCGCTCGCGCGCTCCTGGCTAGACGCTGCAAAGTACGCTGGGAGTTGTAGTCCTCTCTCTCCGCAGTCTTCCCTTTCCCCTTCCCTGCCTTGGGCTCAGACAGGACGAATTCTTTTGAGGAACCCAGAATCTAATTCCCTGGAATCTCGGGGTGGCCACTTTGATACCACCCACTCCCAGTGCAGAGAGAAGCAGCAGCATGCTTTCCCCTCTCCTCCTTCCGAATTTGATCCGCATGTTTAACTCTTCTGAGAGTCCGAAGTCGGGACTTACACCAGAGATATGGTATAAAGTTTTGCAAACTTTGGAATTGGCTGCTGGGAACATCTCCAGCTGAGCACAACACCTCCAGACACGGATTAAAAAGAAATCCTCCAAAACAAAAAGGAGCTTAAGAAGAGGTGGAGAGGAGTTGAAAAGGGCGTCCGGAAAGTAGAGGGGTAAATGAGCAAGGTTCTTACAAGCAGGCTCTGTGGCGCAATGGATAGCGCATTGGACTTCTAGCTCTCTGACTTGTGAGGTCATTCAAAGGTTGTGGGTTCGAGTCCCACCAGAGTCGTGTTTTGCAAAGTATCTTTAGCTCCTGGGAATGTTTTAAAAGTCTTTGGATGTTCTGATTTAAATGGGGCAGAACCCCCTGAACAGCAAATTTTGAAAGACTAGATCATGTCTACCTTGGAGCAAATAGAAAAGCGCGGACGCTGCAGAAAATAGCGAAAGATCAACTTTTGCCCTCCATCTCAGGAAGGCGTACTCCATTGCGCAAAGTTTGTACTTTGAGAGAACAGCCTGATGTGGAGGAAATGACAAGGATCCTAGCTCTGCCTCAGTTTTCCTTACTGGCCAAATGAAAGAGAATCGAGGTGAGGTTACTCTCAAGCGCTAAACTTTACTGTCTCTTTTATTTCTATCTCAGACTGCTTGAAGTCTTGGAGAGAGGGGAAGGTAAGAGAAGCAGGGAGAAAAAACTTGAAACATGTTACAAAAAAAAATGAATGTTGAAAACTATCTTTGGATGTATTTGAAAAAATAAAATTCTATAAAACTTTACAGTCTGGAGCCTATTTACTAACTTGCATGACTTCTTGGTTTCCTTCCTCTTTAGAAAGCGGGAAAACAATAGTAATAATTTACATGTACATAGTGCATTGAAAGCACTGCGCCCAAAACAATCCATTTTATTGATGAGGAAATAATGTATAAGAGACTAAGGGAATATCACCTTCACAATTAAGATTAATTTAAGCCCATCCACTCCTTCCATTATTCATGCTACTTCTCACCTCTCCTATAATTGAGACAGCATGGTGCTATAAAAAGAAAGTAAGTAGCAGTACCAAACATTGTATTAAGTCTTTAACAAATATTTAATCTCATTTGATCCTCATAATCATTCTAGGAGGCAAGGAGGGGGGATGGGGAGGGGAGAAAGGGAGAAGGAGAAAAGGAGAGTAGAAAGAAAAATAAGGCACAATGACCTTAACTTGCTTGTCCTTGGAACCATGACATCAGAGAGGTGAGGCCATAGCATGCAAGTTAATGGATTTATGTGAGGGAGGGTTGTGCCAGGTCACCAGCCTCACTTTCTTCAAGCCAGGATGACTGGAGATGTCCCTGGATGCAACAGGAGACTTTGACCTTTTTAAGGTGAGGTCTTTAATAAGTCTTAGTTTCACTGAGGCAATACCCAATCCGTGATTAAGGCTAGGTAAGAAATGAGGTAGAGAATGGCTTTTTTTACCTATTAAAAAAAAAAAAAATCAATCCCTGAGATCTAAACAGCAACAATTTCTATTTACTTTCACTCTGAAGCAATCTGGACCAAAACAGTGGCCAACTGGACTTGACCTAGAACCTTTTGTTGGACAATCAATAAGGCACAAAGATTTTGATTTAATCTAAGGTTTACAAGACTTAATCAGCCTTGCTTTCAGGCATAGAATCAACAAATCTTATCTTTGGAAGAGACCTAGAGCTCGAATTGACTTTACAACATCATTTAGCCTTTGTGCAAATATTTCCAGTGACTCAAAGACATCAGGAAGGCAAGTGATTGGATTGTTGGATAGTACTGATTTCATTATTGCAATCAATCCTTTAAAACCTCTATACTCACTGGTGGCAGTTCTCTCCTCCAGAGCTACATAGAATAAGAAGCCCCGGAAGTTTCCTTGACTTCTTTTCATTTATTTGAAGGTATCTTACCCCCACTCCAACCTTGCCCAGACACTCAAATACAAACCTCATCCTGGTTTTAAACTTTCTGTAGATTATTTTCATATGAATATGTTCCAGTTTTCTATCTCTCTTAAAATGTGGTCCTAAAGACTAGACACAACACTCCACAAGTAGTCTGATCAAGCTAGACTGAAGGGCATATTTAATCATCTTCTAGGAATTTTGCTTAGGATCACAAGTTAACTTTGTTTCTTTGCTTTACATAACTCTTCCATTGGCTCCACCAGACCACTACTTGAATGACTTGATTGTGTGAAACTATTAGTTAATGATTTTTACTAACCACCTTGATTTGCTTCAAGCTCTCCTACTATATAAAGGAGGCTAGACAAACCTGGGAATCACCAGCAGAAGACAAACAGCACTCCTTAAACTGGGCACATCAGAAATTCCTTGCAGTATTCACATGCTGAACCCAGAACACCCCAAGCTATGCCACTGAACCAATTCAGATTGGCTCACATCAATCCCCAGTTCCAATGACTAAACCTGTTACAACCTTCTAAAAAACAGCTTAGCCCAGGAACAACCTGTTAAGACAGAATTCAATTGCTCCTACCCTCCTGACCTATGATTTTTGTCTTGATAACCTGCTCAGACTATGTGATTACACTACCTGCAAGTGATTTTTGTCTTTATAATGCCTGCTGCCTATGCCTACCCCTAAGCTCAGTTCTAATCATGTTCTTGATGCAGTGAATAAGACCTCAGCAAAAAAAAAAAAAAAAAAAAAAATCATGTCCTTGCTAGGAAGCCAGTGTTTAGGTGGGCCATTGGGAGCTACTTTGACAGCATTATCTTGACTCCACAGTTACTATATACAATCAGTAGACCAATTTGTAGATTTCAACCCCAGAGGTTATTTTGTATAACTTTCTGAGGCAAGTAATTAATATAGCTAATATACCTTGCTTTGAGTCCTTAGCTATAAAAGGTCCCCCTTTCCCCTTGTTAATCACAAGTTCATTGGGAACTTTGCCCACCTTATGGCATCATAATAAAGCTTTTGTCCTTGACTGGAAGATGACCTGAGCTTGTGAATTCTTTCTGAATGATCTCCACTTCATGATTTCTTTTACCTCATCATTCCCATATATACATGTATGTGCCCACAGATACAACTTTATTCTGTTTGTTTTCTTAGATCAAACTCGGAAAATGTTGACAATTTTTTTTATTAAAAGATTTTAATTACAAAACATATGAGTGATTTTTCTACATTGACCTTTGCAAAACCTTTTTTTTTGTTGTTGTTGTTCCAAGCTTTTCTCCTTCTTCCCCCCACCCCCACCCCTAGATGACAGGTAATCTAATACATGCTAAAAATGTTAAATTATATGACAAATGACAATTGTTTAAAGGGAGTTAACTATATACTCCCTTAACCAACTATACTCTAAATTATAATTACTAATGCAAGCAATAAAAGAAATGGAAAATGCAATGAGAGTTTGAAAGGAGCAATAATTTTAGCTGGAATGATCAAATAGGTCTTAATAGGAATTTGACAGGTAAAACTGGATGAGGAAGATAATTCTAAGAACTGTGTATATCCACAAAGACATATTGGTGAGGAAGCATAGGCTTTTCAGGGAAAAGTGACTGGTCCAGTTTGACTAGAGTATAAGATTGTAAAATGTAGGTTGGCTGAGAGATTTTTAGGAGGGAAACATTAAAAAATTTCTGAGCAAAGTGGTAATGTGGTAAAACTAGGTCTTAGTAAGATTAATCCAGCAAAGATATGCAGGATAGAATGGTAACTGGGAGACTATCTGGGCTCTTGTACTGCTGTCCTCCAAAATGCTGACATATTCTTATCTTTAACTCTTTTTAAATACACTCCTCAGACACCAACGTTTATTAGAGTACTTCCTCATGACAAACATTTTGCAACTTCCAAAATGACACAATCTCTGTATAAGCTCTATTTTATGTTGATGTCTTTCTTTAGGAAGGCCTCTATTCTTAGCAGCTACTTCTAGCACATCTCTTAGGTTGTTTTATTATTTTTATAATAATAGCTTTTTATTTTTCAAAATACATGCAAAAACAGTTTTCAAGGGACAGCTAGGTGGTGCAGTGGATAGAGCGCCAGCCCTGAAGTCAGGAGGACCTGAGTTCAAATATGATCTCAGACACTTAACATTCCCTAGGTGTGTGACCCTGGGCAAGTCACTTAACCTCAATTGCCTCAGCAAAAAACAAAAAATTAGTTTTCAACATTCACCTTTACAAAACCTTGTGTCCCTCCCTCCCTACTTAGCCCCTCCTCCAGACAGTAATTAATCCATGATAGGTTAAACATGTGCCATACTCAAACATATTTCCACGTTTATCATGCTGCATAAGAATAATCAGATCCAAAAGGGAAAAAATGAAAAAGAAAAAAAACAAGCAAGCAAATAACAACAAAAGTGAAAATACTATATTGTGCTCCACATTCATTTCTTAGACTGTATTATTTCTGCAGATGACTGACCTTATTCAGCTTTTTGTTATTTTAGCTTCAGTTTCAGAGAGTGAGCTATTTTTTTATCTGCCCCCAAGGCACCTTGTTTGTACCCTCCAGATCCCCTATGCATGGAACACCAATGTGCTGTCAAATCATATGCTTTTTTAAAAGCTTACTTATAGGACAGTTAGATGGCATAGTGGATAGAGCACCAGACTTAAAGTCAGGAAGATCTTGAGTTCAAATGTTACCTCAGATACTTTCTAGGTGTGACTCCAGATTCAAGTCACTTTGCCTTTGCCTCAAAAAAAAAAAAAAGATAGCTCATATATATAGCACTTTGCTTGTACTTCACAATTTTGTAAAGTAGGTAGTTTATTATTATCCACATTTTGCAAATGAAAGAAACTAAGGTTCAGAAAAAAAGAAAAAAGTAACTTGGCCAAGATTGCACAGCTGTCAGAACCATGTCCAGTTCTTCTCACTACATCATGATGTTTCTAACAAGTACTCCAGGGTTCTGTCACTCAGCCTGGTCACACATTTTATAACAATATGTGTGATCCATAATAATTCATAATCCATAATAATTTGTAGTATCTTACAAAGGAATTATTTAAAAGTTGCTCAAAAGTGAATTAAAACCCTCTCAGAGGGTTTTACACCTTAGAGTTTATGCCTAAACTGGTGTAGGACTTTGTATAATGTCTGTGCTTAATGGAGATTTATTGATTTAAGTTTGCATGATCCCTTGATGTGCTTGGAGCACTATCCTGGTCCTGGAAGTGTGTCTATATATATATATGTGTGTGCATGCATGCATGCACACATATATACATGCAGAATTATGCCCTGAGGCAGCTAGATGGCACAGTGCATAGAGCACTGGCCTTGGAGTCAAGAGGACCTGAGTTCAAATTCAGCATCAGACACTTACTTCCTAGTTGTGTGACCCTAGGCAAGTCACTTAACCAAAATTGCCTTGCAAGAAAACAAGAAACTAGAATTATTTCCTAGGTGGGTGCTAAATGTATATACCTCTTGGTCAACTAAATGTTGGTTGGTTTCAGAAACTCAGTTAAGTTACTAGCTTGCAACAGACCAATGTCAGGAATGAGAAACCAAAGCAGTGAATTCCAATATCCATTCTCCCTCATCACATTAGTAACATGGGAATTAGACTACGTGACAAAGCCATGTTAGATCATACCAATTCAGCCCAGCCTTCTATCACCCAACAGAGACCCCAAAGGTCTAGAAGATGATCTAATTATCCTCCCTGACATCAACCTCAAAAGTTAGGTGCTTTCCAGATTCCCTTAGGAATTTGTTATCCACATTTGTCTTAACTTTAAAAAAATGATATTTCCTGCATTACCAATTAATTCCCTCCCCAGCCAAAATTTTTTTATATATTTTTCAAGGAACAAGTTTTTAACAATTGAGCAAGTTTTTTAAAAAATGAAAAACAAATGCCTCAATATTTATTTACAGAGTCAAGCAAAACTAATTCCCACATTAGTCAAGGCTGAGAAAACATATCTATTTTTGCATTTTAAGTTCATCACTGTCAGAAACTGAGTGGTATGTTTGAGCATAACTGTTTTGAACTCATGATTGATCATTACTTTGGTTAGAGTTCTAAAGTCAATAGTGTTAGAAGCATATACACTGTTCTCATTTTGTTTTGCATCAGTTTATAAAGGTCTTCCTAGTTTCCTCCGAGATTGTCTATTTCATTTGTTCATATCTTTTTTTGATTCTTCACACATTTCTTGATATTTGATGGCATCCTACTAGTTGCTCAGGCTTGAAGTTTAGGTGTCATCCTCTATTCTTCACTCTTACCACTCCATATCCAATCTATTGTCGAGTCGTATAGATTCTTCCTTAATAACATGTCCCTCTCTGTCTTCTGATAGTCACTCCCCTGGCGTAGATGCTCACCACTTCATGCAATAGCCTTCTATGTCTCTCCCTAATCCAGTTTATATCATCTACTCAGCTGCCAATCCCCCCTCATCCTATTTGTCATTCAATAAACTCCACTAATTCAAATAGAGATCAAATATAAAATTCTCTGTTCTTCTGCTACTCTCCAACCCTTCCAATCTTCTTACCTCTCACTCCCTAATACATTCTTTACAATTCGCTAATACTGGTCTTCTGGCCAGTTACATATAACTTTTCATGCATTTTCTCTGGCTGTTCCCCATACCTGGATTTCTTTCCCTCCTCATCTCTCTCTCCTGGCTTCCTTCAAGTCCCATCTAAGAAGTTTCACCTTCAACCAGAAGTCTTACCTGATCCCTCTTAGTACTAGTACCTTTCTTCTGTTGATTGTATCCAATTTATCCTAGAAATTTTACAATATATATTAAACATAATCAAAATTATATATATATATATAAATAAATAAAATACATTTGTTTGTATTTCGCTTTGCTTGTTGCCTCTCTATTGGACTGTAAATGCCATGAGATCATGACCTTTTTTTTTTTTTTTTTTTTTTTTTTGGTGCTTTTCTTTATATCCCAAGTATTTAGAACAGTGCCTGGCACACAGTAGATGTTTAATAACAGTTGTTGATCATTGTTTAGATAGAAACACTCCCACTTTCCTCCCCACTTAAGTTTCCAAGTTTTGGCTACTAAGGAAGAAACTGCTTTATATTTTTAAAATATACACATAGAAAATTTTTCTTATTTGATTTATTTTAGGCAGTAGTGATATAATTAAGTCAAAGGGCATATAGAGTTTGGTAAATCTTTGGCTATACTTTCAAACTGATTTTCAGGATGATTTGACTGGTTTACAATTCTACCAACAATGTGATAATGTGCCTATTTTTCCATAAACCCTCCAACATTTGTCATTCTCTTTTGTCATCCTTGCCAGTCTAAAAGTTGAAGTAGAGCCTCAAAGGTTGCTTTAATTTTCATTTTTCTAACTATTAGTGATTTAGACATTGATTGTTGATGCCTTTTATTCCTTCCTTTGAAATTGCCTGTTCATATCCTTTTGTATTTATCTACTAGGGAATGGCTCTTATTCTTACAAATTTGAATCCGTTCTTTATATATCTTGAAAATGAGACTTTATCCAAATAACAATGTGAAGATTCCCACTCTCCCTCCCAGTTACCTGTTAAGTTAAAAAGTCTGAGAGAAAGAATTTTGGGGTATTAAATAATCAATTTATTAATTCTGGCTAGGAAATAATAAATTGAGGTCAGTGGTTCTCTCTGAAAGCAAAGGTAAATGACTGAGTTCATCCAAAGCCTAAACATCCTTGGAAGAATGAGTGTTCCTGAAATCAGTTTTGATTTGACTACGTGACAATTAATGAGAGCATGAATATTATAAAGAGAGGTGGACTTATTCTGAGAGGTTGGGGGACTTGATTTATCCATGTCACTCTTGGACATAGAGGTTCATCTCATGACAAACCATTCTCCTCCAATCTAAAAAAAAAAAAAAAAAAAAAAAAAAAAAAAAAAAAAAAA
>JAJPUD010008432.1:8322-59498 GCA_023553655.1 Myrmecobius fasciatus | reverse complement strand
AAAAAAAAAAAAAAAAAAAAAAAAAAAAAAAAAAAAAAAAAGGATCTCCACTCAGAACATTTAGGTTGACTGCAAAAAAATAGAATACTTTTAGATTAGTTTTTACACTTCAATCAGAAATAAGCTTTCTCAATTGGGTGAGGTCTATCCAAGACTGGGCAAAATGTCTCATGGTTGGCCCAGTCTTTCTCATAAAATCAACTCTTAGTTTTGTTCATTAGTTCAATAGTTCTCTTTCAATTTTATTAATCTCCCCTTTTATTTTCAGAATTTCAAATTTGATGTTAATTGTTTTTTTTTTAAAATTTGTTCTTCTTCTAGCTTTTTTAGTTGCATGCCCAATTCATTGATCTTCTCTACTTTAGTCAAGCAAGCATCTAGAGATATAAAATTTCCCCTAAAGAACTGCTTTGGCTCCATCCCATACATTTTGGTATGTTGTCTCATTATTGTCATTCTCTTGGATGAAATTATGTATTGTGTCTATGATTTGTTGTTTTACTCATCCTTTAGGATTAGATTATTTAGTTTCCAATTAATTTTTGGTCTATATTTCCCTAGTCCTTTATTACATGCAGTTTTTATTGCATCAAGATCCAAAAAAGATGCATTTACTATTTCTGCCTTTCTAAATGTGATTTTGAGGTTTTTATGCCCTAATACATGGTCCAATTTTTGTGTAGGTTCTATGTACTGCTGAGAAAAAAGTATATTCCTTTCTATCCTCATTCAATTTTCTCTAAAAGTTTATCATATTTAACTTTTTAAAAATCTGTTTACCTCCTTAACTTTTTTTTTTAATTTTGTGGTTTGATTTATCTAGTTCTGATAGACCAAGGTTGAGATCCCCTCCTAGTAAAGTTTTGCTGTCTATTTCTTTTTGCAGTTCTCTCAACTTCTCCTCTAAAAATTTGGATGCTACGCCACTTAATGCATATATATTTAGTATTGATTTTACTGGGCTGAATCCTTCTCAAGAAATTGGCTTTGAATGAGGAAATAGGAAGGGAAAACAACTCCCAGATTCCCTCACCACCAAAAAATTAATAATTACTAATTGTCATTTCCCTGTTTCCATTTAAATTTTTTCTACATTAGATTTGTTTGTACAAAATCTTTTAAATTGAATGTGCTATAATCAAAACTGTCCATTTTATCTTCTGTGACCTATCACATTTAGTTATCTTCTCCTATCTGTTAATCCAAAAAATAATTTCTTCTTTTTTCTCTTGTTTATTGACTTTTTATATCATGGATCATGAACCATGGACCAGTTTTGTACCTTATCTTGGTGCATAGTGTGAGATGTTGGCCTATACTTAATTTCTGCCAGATTGCTGTCCAGTTTTCTCAACAGTTTTTGTTAAGCAGTGAGTCCTTTCCCTAATAACTGGGATCTTTGGGAAAAGAAGAGGAAGAAAAGGGAAGGGAATGGAAGGGAACAAAAGAAAGAAAGTGCTTTTATATAGTGTCCACTGTGTGTCAAGAAATATGTTAAGCATTTTTTAACAAATATTTTCTTATTATGTCCTCACAACTACTTTGCAAGATCTGGAACTATGCCCAAAGTGTTATCAAACTGTGCATACCCTTTGACCCAGCAGTGTTTTTACTGGGCCTATATCCCAAAGAGAGCTTAAAGGAGGGAAAGGGCCCCACATGTGCAAGAATGTTTGTGGCAGCCCTTTTTGTAGTGGCTAGAAACTGGAAACTGAAGGGATGCCTATCAATTGGAGAGTGGCTGAATAAATTATGGTATATGAATATTATGGAATATCATTGTTCTGTAAGAAACGACTAGCAGGACGATTTCAGAGAGGCCTGGAGAGACTTGCATGAACTGATGCTGAGCGAAATGAGCAGAACCAGGAGATCAATGTACACGGCAACAACAGTATTACATGATGATCACGGCAACAACAAGACTATACAATGATCAATTCTGATGGACATGGTTCTCTTCAATAATGAGGTGATTCAAACAAGTTCCTATTGTTCAGCGATGAAGAAAGCCATATACACCCAGAGAGAGGCCTGTGGGATCTGAATGTGGACCATAGCATTTTAATGCTTTCTGTGAATGTTTGCTTCTATTTTCTTTTCCTTCTTAGGTTGTTTTTTTGCTCTCTTTCTAGATCTGATTTTTCTTGTGCAGCAAGATAACTGTATAGATATGTATACACATGTTAGATTTATCATATATTTTAACTTTTTTTTTTTTTTGGCTGAGGCAATTAGGGTTAAGTGACTTGCTCAGGGTCACACAGCAAGGAAGTGTTAAGTATCTGAGACCAGATTTGAACTCAGGTCCTCCTTACTTCAGGGTTGGTGCTCTATCCACTGTGATACCTAGCTGCCCCTATTTTTACATATTTAACATGTATTAGACTACCTGTCATCTAGAGGTAGGGGTGGGGGGAAGGAGGGGAAAAATTTGGGACAAAAAATTTTGGAAAGGTCAATGTAGAAAAATCACTCATATGTTCTGTAAATAAAAAGCTTTAATTAAAAAAAAAAACCAACTATTTTGCAAGGTATATTTTTACAGTTGAGGAAACTGAGGCAAACAGCAGTTAAGTGACTGTCCCAGGGTTTATGAAATACTGTATTTGTTTGCTTCCATGTTGTGAACCTAATCTGTTCCACTGATCAACCTTTTTTTTTTTTTTTTTTTTTAAATAACTACTACCATGTCATTTTAACTATTATTTTGTAGTATTGTTTGAGAGGTCTGCTACTGATAGATCACTTTTTTCATTATTATTTTTGAGATTCTTGGCCTTTTATTTCTTTATATGAATTTTATTATGAGTTTCCCTAATTTGATTACTGAATACACAAATTAAATTAAGTAGAACCATCATATTTATTATATTGGCTTGACTTACTCATGAGCAATTAATGTTTCTCCAACAATTTGTACCTCTATTTCTATTTTATGGTTAGATTCATATAGCTCCTGGGTGACCCTTCTGTACCAACTCTTAAGAATAATGAGATCTCTAATTTTAATGGTTTACACCCTCTGTGTGAAGTAGGGCAGTGCGTTAAGATGTAAAGAACCTTAGTCTAGGAGTCTTGGGTTTGAATTCTGCCTCTGATATTTATTAAACAGTGGTAAATCATTTACTCTTTCTAAGCCTCAGCATCTCTATCTGTAAAATGGGAATAATATCTAAAATATCTGTGGGGCTGTTGTGCATCTTAAATGAGCTATGTATGAAAAAGTACTTTGTAAGTCTTAAAGAGCACTTAGCACTTCAAAGCACTGATTAAAGAGGAGTGATTCTTATATACTCTATAAACTTTTCAAGAAATGCTGAGAGGGCTTCTAGCAAGTGAGTTAAAGACCAGTTATACTCAGTAACTAGACAATAAACCTTATGGCATACAATGAGGGCAGGTAGCCAGAAGTCTGGCTTTGTGTAGACACCTGTCCCCTAATCACACTTTCTTTTCTTTCTTTCTTTTTTTTTTTTTTGCTGAGGCAATTGGGGTTAAGTGACTTGCCCAGGGTCACATAGCTAGGAAATAGTAAGGATCTTCTGAGACCAGATTTGAACTCAGGTCCTCTTAACTTCAGGGCTGGTGCTCTATCTACTTCACCACCTAGCTGACCCTCCCTAATCACAATTTTAAAAGGGACCCAGAGCAAAGGATGCTCCACATACTCTGTCCTATTCTTCACCCACCTATCTTTCCCTTCTTTACTTTCTGGCTCTCATGTAAGGAAAACATTAGCTCAATGCCCTTTAGACAGACCTTGAAATCTTAACCCAAATCCTCAAGCATGGTTATTATACGGATGAGGGAGAAGAGATAGAACCTAGAAAACATGGAGAAGCAAAACATTGTCTTTTTCCTTAGGATCAAATGATGGAGTGAGGTCTCAGGATTGCTAGCAATCTATCTGGCAAAAAAGAAGAAGAGAAAGAAATATCTGAGTCCAAAAGAGGGTTTTATTAAGACCATGAAAATAATATCCCTCCTTATACCACTTCTGGACCCATAAAGTTGACCGCCTTGTTTCTTGTCCAAACTAGCCAAAAAGATTCTTGAATTTGGAGGTAAGGGGAAAGAAAAGGATAAAATAATGGGAGAAAATAAAGTAGAAGGAATTCTTCCAGGAGAAAAGCAGAGTGACTGAAGTGTAAATTCAAATTCATGGAGCCATGGATGCCTGAGAAATGAATAGAATTCTCTGTACTGAGCCCATTAATTCCACTTATATGGTAGTGGATTGCTTCTGGCTTACTGAAGAAATTTCTTCTGAACAAATAGATTCCTTTGATTCCCATATATCTTTTGGCAGATAAGGAGAAACCCATATCTCTAAATCCATTTAGCTGAACTCTCTTCTCCCTCTTATTGGGAGCTAGATGTCCTGGGGAACAGAGTGCGAAGGTCCTGGGTAGGGCAACCCTTTGCCCAGTGTCACTGAGATGGCATAAACCTGTTGGATCAGCGTTTTGGAGATTGAGTACGGCCTGTCCACACGGTAGGAGGTGGGCTGATACCTAGCTCCTCCCGAAGGGCTTCTAGTGACTGTTCCCATCGTTGTTCATAGTAGAGGTTGAGGACACATCGGGAGTTTTGGCCATTCTGTACTGCCCAGGGAATCAACTCTGATATCAACACCTTCAGCTTTCTGTGGGGACAGGGAAAAAACCATTACTCCAATCCCACCTGATCCTTCCCCCATTAGAATATAAAGTTTGAGGATAAGAACTCTTGCATTTTTTTCCTCTGTACCCGAATGCCTAGCACACAGGACAAACTTAATAAAATCTTGATGAATGACTGCATCCTCAGTCAATAACCCTACAGGTCTGGGGTAATTAAAAAGCTTTAAATCTCTGGGATCTACCAACCTGCTGTAATGAGGCATCCTTTTGGCCCACCATTCTCACTCTTATATATGACATCAGTACAGCTTTAAGCAGATTGCCAAATCTCTTGAATCTGAATGCAGGGACTGACAGGACACTGGCTTCTGCTCCTATTTCCTGTTCCTCTGCTCCCCCCCCCCCCCCCGGGCTCTTTTTCCTGTTTGGCCACAAAGGAACTTACTTGGTGCTGAGTCGGATGGGTCCAAAGGCAGCTCCTAAGACACACATGGGAAGACCTGTCTGGATGGCTTCAAACCATTTAACCACTACTTCTCCTGAACAAAAGGAAAGACAATGGGTAGTGCTAGGGACAGGTCCCTATGTGTGGTCCCGCTGCCTCTCATTGTATGGTGGAAGCAGCAAGACATCCAGAGCCAGAAGGAGCATGTGCCAGGAAAGACAAACATTTCCTCCCCTTACTGCCTTATGGAGAGAGCCCAGGAACCTCAGCTCCCAGGCTATTGGCTCTGCTTCTAGCTCAGGCCTTACCACCCTCACTAAGGAAGGCAACCACCATAGAGAAGGGACTCACTTTCTTTCCATAAAGAACTGCTGATCCATTGCTACCAACATGAAGGCAGACCCAAGAACTTGGGGAATAGCATTCTCCACTTCAGCCACTGGGTCTGTTTCTAGCCCAATTTCCAAAATCACCATCCCAGGAAGCAATACTATAGTGGCTCCCAATTTGAATGTGAACTCCTTCAGGGCATGGACAGTAGTTTTTTTATCTGTATCCCCAGTATTTGGCTAGTGCTTTGTACATAATAAAACATTTAATAAATGTTCATTCATGAGATTCTCAAGTTGGGCTAGAGGAGGATGGATCAGGATCTAGCCAATTTCACCTGGATCCTGTAATAGGAGGCAAGTGTTTGTCTCTAGTTTGGCCAGGGCAAACTATAGCTCACTTCCCCTCTTGCCTTTCTCCCCTCCCCCCTCCCCCCTTCCTCCGGCCCGCCCTCAATCTCCCAGGCTCTGTGCCTGGGAGTACTCACACACCAAGCATGTTGGTGGGCATTCCTAAAAGAGTGTGGAGTAGGTCATGAACCTCACGGTAACGCTGGATCACGTAAGCAAGTTCCTCATCATCCACAAAGCGGGTGGGCGCGCGTGTGTCTGGGGATACCTTCTGAAAGACACATACCCCCCCCACACTCAGTCATATCAGCTTCCCTTGTCCTTTGCTACCAATTCCACATAGGCTGGCTATTTCTCACTAGTCCTTGGTTGTATATAGGAAGGGGGGGAGAGAGAATCACACCATGTAGTTCCTGCTTCCAAAAGCTAAATCTAGATGAAACCATGTTATAATGAACACCAAGGATATCATTGAAAGGTAAACAAAATGTCAACAGAAACACATTACAGGGCAGCTAGGTGGCGCAGTGGATAGAGCACCAGCCCTGAAGTCAGGAGGACCCGAGTTCAAATCTAATCTCAGACACTTCCTAGCTGTGTGACCCTGGGCAAGTCACTTAACCCCAACTGCCTCAGCCAAAAAAAGAAAAAAGAAACAAAAAGAAACACATTAGTACCTCCTTCTAGTGACAGGAAGGCATGTATGGGTTGATGTATATAAGCTATAGGTCTTTTTCTTTTTTAGCACAAGCACACTAAGCTTCCTCCTCTGCTCCTAGGACCTCTTAGGGTTACTGTCTATCCATCAGCAGTACCAAGAGTGAGTTCTGAAGGTTAGGAATCTCCCAGCTTCTGCTAGAGATGCCTGACTTCCTCTTTACACCATGCACTTGGCCCTTTGTTTGCATACAGGACATTTTCATTTATTTAATTATTTTATGAATTATTTTTTCCACCAAGTTCTCCTCTGAGCACAGGATACAGTAGCTCTATCAAGCTGGAAAGGCTTGAGTACTTGTCATTTCAGGGCCGAATGGCTGTGCACTTCCCACATTACATTCATACAGAGGCTCTGAAGGGGATGCATTTTATTAGTCTTAGCCCTTATAAGAACCCTCACCTTTATGAGGGTGTGAAGAAATTATCAACTGAATCACCAGAGGGATCATCTATATGTGCTGCTGCTGCTGCTGAAACCATAGCTCCCTTTAGTACTGAAAGAAGTAGTGCTCCCTTCACTGTTCAATTGTTTCTGTGTCTTCCCATATTCATGGAGTCTTTGGTTATAAGAAGGTTTTAAGGAGAGAGACCCATCTTAATTTGTTTGGTGGGGTGCCGTAGACAGAAGCCTGATTACACCTTTGTTGATTAATGCCTTAATGCCAGGCTCCATGAAGCAGGAGTTGAACCCTGAGCTTAATTACCTTTAGGGCAATTTTATTACTTCATCCTCTGTGGGTTAGCAGAGTCTGGGGGCACAGTTGTGTCACAGCTAGTTGCCACGATTAGGTAAGGGATTGGGTCAGAGGTTATATCTTTTCCAGGTCCTTGACCCTAGGATGCTTTCTGGATCAGTCCCCCAATTAGAGAGATAATATGGAAAACAAATATGTTGGAGAATTGGAGAAATCTTCTAGTTTTCAAAAAATACAGGTGAAATCTCATTAAAGTGAACATGAAAGACAATCAGGAGATACACTTGTAGGAGATGAAGGCTATGTTAGGTTGGGAGCTATCAGTAGTTTGAATGATTATGAAAAGAGTGGGTTCTAATATGCTCAGACTGACTGAGAGGACACAGAAACAAGCCAAAAGCCATATCATATCATTAAGCTACCAAACTTCTCTTTGCTTTGATAAAAGACTTTTATTATTTGATGATCTGACTGCCCATAACCAGATGACAAAATGTAGACCTTCAAGGCTAAAAGGTCAGGGTGCTAATATAATTATCCCCAGGATATTTCTATGGTGTCTGGTGACTGTTACCATGGTTCTACTTCTACCTACTCCCCTACTCCCCAGGTCCATATATATGTATATATGGAACAAACACTCACATTAACATCAAGAAAGTGGGCATACTCCCAACCAAAGGAGCCCTCTGGTAGATTCCGGAGCTTGTTCAAGTCCAGGGTGGAAAGCTGGATCCGAGGTCGTTCCCTGTGGAGCAGAGAGGAAGATTCAGGAGCTAGAATAGTAAATTAAGAGGATAAAGATTACCAGACATGAGAGACACATAGAAAGATTATATGAAACTTACAGCTAGATTAGGGCTTGAGGAGAGAATAAATCAGATAGATCTGGAATAATAGGAAAATCACAATCCATATACATTTATTGAGCCACTCTGTGCAAGGCACTTTATTAAAATGAAGGGATGAAAAAAAAATTTAAGATACTATCTCTACCCTCAAAAAACTTTGGGAGAATAAAGGGTAGGTACAAGCATGAAAGAAAAATTAACAGGATGAAAGGCCGTATTCAGTGGTAGTTTGGGAGTCAGAAAAGAAACAAATTTCACTTCCTACATTTACTAGCTCCCCTTTCCTCATCTGTAAAATGGGAATCATTGTACTGGCAACAACTACTTTACAGAGTTGCTATGAGGACCAAATAAGATCTTATGTGCAAACCTTGAATCATTCTATAAAGTTAAGCCATCATAATTATTCCAAGGCAGTACAGTGTATTATTTATATATTCATTAGAAGTTTTTTTTTTTAATCTTTAAATACATGTATCGACAAAAGAAAGATCAATGAATTGGGTATGCAACTATAAGAACAAGAAAAATAACAAATTAAAAATCACCAGCTAGAAATCCTGAAAAATCAGAGGTAAAATTAATAAAGTTAAAAGCAAAACAAAAAAAAAAAAAGAAAAAAAGAAGCCACCTCACTGAACTAAAAAAATTAATGAAGAACTGGTTTAGTGGGGGGAAAAACAATAGATACTATTGGTTAATTTTATCCCCCCCACATATGTATTTTTACATGCATATTAATTTTTTAAAACATATTTTTATGAATAAATTTGGGAGTGAAAAAGCAAAACAAAAATGAAAAACTACGACAAGAAAAAAAAAAGTGAACATAGTATGTGTTGATTTACATTCAATCTTCATAGTTTTCTTTCTGGATTCAGATGGCGTTTTCTATGCAAGGTTTATTGGGATTGCCTTGGAAGCAATATACTTTAAATGCAAAATTAGTAGTACTAACAGTAAGTACTTAAGAAATTCAGAAAAGGAAAAGAGAGCTCACTGTTGGGTTGGAATGATCAAAGAAAACTTCAGCTGGGACTTAAAGAATATAAGAATAACTGGAAAGGAGAATGAAGAGCATTCCAGGAAATGGTTGTATAAGAAGTAACAGAAAAGAAATCTGGAGAAGTAGGGAGTAGAGAGTTTTCCTTGAAAAGGAATCAAGATTTTATCCTGTAGGCTGTTTCTATGCAGAGCAAAGTTCAACAAGCAATATCTTATAATCTTATGTCAGGTTCAGGACATGGGCAGGGCTGGAAGGGACCATAGAAGTCATCTCATTCAACCCTCTTCCTTTTACAGATGAGGAACCTAGGCCAAGAAAGGCTAAGGATCCAATTCAGCATTCTACTCACTATTACACAGTGCTTTGTGAGTTGAGGAATGTCAGAATCCTCCTTCTATTCCCACCCTTCAACCATCCATTTAAGTAAAACCCATCCCAAGCCCCAAATGGGACCTACTGCAGGATCTGGGCACCCTCGGGGTCCCTCCTCATCCGGTCCCTGAGTGCCTGCAGAGCTTGGTGTCCTGTGGTCTCACCCAGAACAGCAACCATGTCTGAAAGGACAGAGATGAGTGTACAATGAAAGAATGGGGGGGGGGGGGGGGAATCTCTTGGCTAGCTCAGAACGCTGAGTTATGTACAGAAGCCTGCAATGAAATGTAAGGGAAAGAAACCCAGGTCCTTCCAAACATTCATGCTCAAGGTTCTGAGGATATCAAGATGAAAAATGATAAGGAGCATTAAACATTAAAGAAAAAAAGTTAAAGCAGAATAGAATTAAGTGAAAAGGAGAAAAATACAAAGAGATACGAGGATTTTGAGGATGGAATACCACTTTCAGGAGGGAGGAGGTGGGATGACATTCGAGGGAGGAATTCCATTCATTCATGGAGGAAACATGGAAAAGTCTTAAAAGATGCAAAGAATTTTAAGGCATAGAGACAGGTTCACAGATAGGTTGTGTTTAGGCTGTGTTTACAAAAGAGAGTCTTTGCCTAAGACCTAAAGTATAGCATGGCAGAAAGAGCACTAAATTAAGAATGAAGGGACCTGAGTGTGTCACCAGTTTTTAGTGTAACATTTTAGGCTAGAAACTTAATGAGCTCCAAATTTCCTCATTTTTAAAATAAGGAGATTGAATTAGATGACACAATTGAATTAGATGAGCTTCCAGCTCTCAAACTGTTTAATTTAAACTCTATTAAGAGTTGGAAGGAATTTATGCACTGTGTATCCCTGGTTGGGCCATAAAGGTTACACCTTTAAGGGACTGGAGAAGTTATCTTATCCTGGAGAAGTTATCTTATCCAACCCCCTCATTTTACAGATAAGGGCTGGCAAGCAGGATACTAAAAACAGACAAGACAGGCGTGACCTGCCCTGGACCTTAGAGATCATCTAATAGCAGGGTGAGATGGAAATAGCAGGGACCCTGCCAGCACACATTCAGGGCTTCAACAACTTCAATTACAAAATAAGATTTACAAAAACAAAAGAAATTAAAAGATATTCAATGTTTTTGGCAAGCTAATATAAGAAATATTCAAATTACACTCCAAATTTAGTATTCTACCAAATTACTAAAAGGATACTTTATAGAATTTGACACAATAATAACAAAATTTATGGAGTAATAATTGGAAAAGAATAGTAAGAGCTATTGAAATACAAAATGAAAATAGGAGGAAGGAGGGGCAGCTAAGTGTTATCAAATCTTAAACTAGAACATAAAGCAGTAATTATTATTATTATTATTATTAATTTTTTTGCTTTTTGCTGAGGCAATTGGGGTTAAGTGACTTGCCCAGGGTCACACAACTAGGGAATGTTAAGTGTCTGAGACCAGATTTGAACTCAAGTCCTCCTGACTTCAGGGCTGGTGCTCTATCCACTGTGCCACCTAGCTGCCCCTATAAAGCAGTAATTATCAAAATTATCTGGTACAATATAGAAAACAAAAAAGTAAGATCACTGAATTAGATCAGATTAACAAGACCTAGATACAAATGTGTAGAGAGAAGTCTAGTGCTCAAATGCAGGAACACAATCTTGGGGAAGGAAGTCTGGGGAAAAATGAATTTACATTATTATCTTATGTTTTATACAACAGTAAATTTCCAATAGATAAACTAAACAAATAAAAAGTTATATTATTAAAAAATGAATATAAGGCACTATTTTTTACAACTACAAATAGGAGAGAAACTGCAATCAGACATGGCATAAAAAGGATCACAAAAGTCAAAATGGACAATCTTAAATAAAGAACATTTAAAAGTTTTTGCACAAACAAAATCAGTGCTGTCCAAATTAAAAGTAAAGATAGCAACTGGAAAAAAAAAAAACACTTTATACTAAGTAAATGGTTAAAAATATGACATCCAAAATGCAAAATGAAACAAACATGTATTTCCCAAGTAGCCAAAGGGTATAAACCAATAGTTCTCAAAAGGACTGCAAACTATTAATTATCTAAAATAGTACCTAGAATAGAGACATGTAAATTAAAGACCTAAGTCAACAGTTCACACCCATCAAAGAGCCAAGATGCTAAAAGATTGGAAAGGGAATATTTATATATTGATAGAGCTGTAGGAAAGACACATTAATTCACGGGTTGTGAAAATGTTAATTGGTTCAGCCATTCTAGAAAAAAAAAAATTGGACTGATGCAAGAAAAGCTAAGTTTTTTAAACCTTTTGACTTGGAGATTCCATTACCAGGCCTATATCTCAAAGAGGATAATGACAGTAAGCAAAGACCCAGATATACAAAAACATTTATAGAGATACTATTCTTTATAAGAAAAATATGGAAACAAATTATGTAACCAATAATTGAAAAATGGCTGAACAAAGTGTGGCACATGAATGTATGATTATATCAGGAAATTTAAGTTTTAAGAAGTGGGGGGAAAAGTAAAGACTTATGAGATTACACAGAATAAAGAAAACAAAATAAAATTAAAAATAATCACAAAAATGTAAATAAAGTTAATGTGGAGGGTAACAACACTATGATGAATCATACCAAACAATGTTAGTAGTACAGTATTAAAATTTAAGGACTCATTCCTACAAACATCCAATAAATGGTTTCAGAGTAATGTTCATTGTAAGGGAGTGGTTTCAGATCCCTTATAGTTTCAAATATATAATCTTATGATAAAATGTCTTGTGTCAAAACAAAATGTACCAGTACATTTTAAAAAATTATTGGATGGCAATTCAAAGCTTTCAGAAGTGGCACCACTTTGCCCCAAGTTATTTTTTCTTGTCTTTTTCTCCATAAAATGAGGTTGTTATGGGTGACTTCTGATTCTCTTTGTGTTCTAAATAGTAGTGCTGGATGAGAACTAGTAGCACTTTAGATATAATCATTAGAGTAAGGTATTGGAGAGTACAGTAACAAGCACACCAAATAGTACTAACTTGCTCAGAACTATAGCAATTAAATAGTGGCAAAGAACTGCTCTGGGAGTTGTGACCAGAGTACTCTATTTCTATCGTTCGGGCTCAGTCTCTTAGATTTTCTGTTCCACCTTGGGCAATTTGGAATAGTGGTAAGAAAATTAGATTTGTCACATGTGCAAGAATGTTTGTGGCAGCCCTTTTTGTAGTGGCTAGAAACTGGAAACTGAATGGATGCCCATCAATTGGAGAGTGGCTGAATAAATTATGGTATATGAATGTTTTGGAATATTATTGCTCTGTAAGAAATGACCAGCAGGATGATTTCAGAGAGGCCTGGAGAGACTTGCATGAACTGATGCTGAGTGAAATGAGCAGAACCAGATCATTATACATGACAACAAGACTACATGATGATCAATTCTCATGGACATGGCTCTCTTCAACAATGAAATGTTTCAAACCAGTTCCAATTGTTCAGTAAAGAAAGCCATATACACCCAGAGAGAGGTATATGAAATATAGACCACAAAATAACATTTTCATTCTCTCTATCATGTTTGTTTGCATTGTGTTTCCTTTCTCAGATATTTTTTGTTCATGTAGATACAATTGTTCTTGCACAGCAAGGTAAGTATGGAAATATGTATACATATATTTGACTTGCCAAATATTTTAATATAATTAACATGTAGTGGACTTCCTGACATCTTAGGGGAGGGGAGGGACCTGGGGGGAAAATTTGTAACAGAAAGCTTTGTAAAGATCAATGTTGAGGAACTACCCATACATATGTTATGCAAATAAAAAGCTTTAATTTAAAAAAAAAAAAAAAAGAAAATTAGATTTGTTATCAGAAACCAGGATTCCGATTATGGCTCTGCTCCTAAGGCCCTTAAATATCTGGGCACTTGTCTAACTTTGAGCAAGTTAATAATACATTCTATTTTCGTGGTCTGACTTTTTTTTTCCTGTGAAATGAGATTAGACTAGAAGACTTTTGAATCCTCTTTCAGGTCTAAAAGTGGGATCTACTAGGGAGAAAGGACCAGATGAGAGGGGTGAGGGAGGGGTAAAGGGTAAGGGATGGGGCTCTGACAGAGAAAAGGGACGGGTGGAGAAAAGAAGACTGGAGTTCATCGATCCTTCCACCAGAACATTTGTGATCATCCAGTGGCCAAGGGACCCTGCAAGAGTCTGGAACCCGCAATCGGGAGGTTTCCGCTTGGCTGTGCTCCTAACCCCAAATTTTCCTCCCAAACTGACTGGATAAACTTATTTTTGAACTGGTGTAAGCTTGACCCCTCCTCAGGCTGAAAGTCAGCGGGGATAGAGGTTCAAAGCCCCATGAAAAAGTGGAGGAAAGGGCCTCTCTTTTGGGATTGGAGGAGCTGGGTTTGAATGCCAGATGTTACTTTACTTCCGGCGCAACCTTGGGAAGTCCCTTGGATTCTGAGCCTCCGTTTCTTCTGGTATACAATGAGATGGATGGGAGAGATGACCTCCTCGGTCCCCTGTCGCTAAGCTCACCGTGGCGGTAGGGGTCGTAGAGGGCCATGCAGGCAGCGCCGGCCGCTAGCAGCACCTTCTGTAGCGGGCTGGTGGGTATGTGACCCGAGTAGAGCAAGCTTAGGCCCGTGCTGCGGCCGCCGGGAAGAGCCGCTGAGTACGAAACGGGGCGACCTACTCCAACTTGGGGTCGGGGTAGTAGGCGGGGGAACCGCGAGAGTCTGAGCAGTGTCGCCATAGCAGCGGTCCCAATAGGAAGGAAGAGCAAAGTTAATCCACTTCCTAATCAGCTGAGACGGTGCCGCGCAGAGGCCAAAAATAGTGCGATCGCACTCGTCAGCTCCCAGCTATTTTGTTTTCTTGTACTGGTGGGGTTCTCCCTATCCTTGAGAGCTATTCACCTTTCTCTCCTATTCTACTATCATAAACCTGTAGAGAATGTGCAATCTTCGCTGGAAAGGGCTGTTATCTCCAGATTGAACCGGTCCTATTCTCGGCCTGAATCATGTTTCTCTCCAGGACAGTAAGAATGTACCACTTCCGGCCTAAGAGTATGGCGGCGGTCAGAGAGAGGCCTCATTTCCTGGACAGTGGTTATGTCACTTCCGGTGTTTTCCAGATGTGAGCATGGGGTTCTTGGAATGGAGTCGCCTGCAAGGACTCTTCGCAGTCTACAAGCCACCTGGATTGAACTGGAAACATCTGCGGGACACTGTGCAGTTTCAGCTCCTGAAGGGTGAACAATTTCGTTCCCTGGTCCTTGTACTCCCTGATCCCTTTCCTCTTCTCCATGGCCGTCTCTATGCACTAACTTCACTTAATGCTACGAACACTTCCTAAGAGCCCATTCTATGGGTCAGACTTGCTGTGTGATCTTGGATAAGTCACTCCCCTCTCTTTTTCAGTTTCGTCATCTCTAAAAACAATGAGGTTGCACTAGGCCAAAGTTTCTTAAATGTGGTTCGTGACCCCATGTGCTGTCATGTAATTAAATGTAAGGGTCGCAGAAAATTTCGTAATAGTAAATAAAAAAAAAGTTAAATAGCAAAAATTTAAAAAAATTAAAAATAATAAAAAGCAATAGTAAAAAATAGTAAAAGTAAAACGTTCCCTCAAGATTTAATTCTTTATGTAAAATAAATTATACGTATACCAAAGAATTGTTTTAAAATAAATTTCTTTATGATTTATTGTCAGTAAATGTTTAATTTGTCTACTTATATGTCCAGGGTCCTGTAAAAATTTTTTGAGTGAAAAAGGGTTGAAAGTGGGAAAAGTTTCAGAAGCTCTGTTCTAGATGATCTCCAAGCTCCTCTCTTAGCATTCTCCCCAGCCCACCCTCTCCAGGTGACTAGATCCATTCTCCTTGGATTTACTTATAGTAGCCTGCTCTTTCTCATTACAATAAGTATGTTTTGTGCCTGCCATATAGTAAATTCTTTTTTTAAAAAAAAATAGCTTTTTATTTTTCAAAATACATGCAAAAATAGTTTTCCCCTTGCAAAACCTTGTGTTTCAAATTATTCTTCAGCATCCCCTCCCCCAGACACCAAGTAATCTAATATTTTGAACATATGCAATTCTTCTAAATAGCACATTCTTAATTGTATAATCTGTCTATATTTTCTTGATTTTCTTTCTTCCTTGCACCTACCAGTGCCCTCTCCTCTCCTCAAGCAAGATTTCCCTTATTGCCTCTTCCTGAGGGCTCTGGATTTTAGTATTTTAGATTTTAGAACTGGTAGAATAGCAGACATCTGATAAACCAGTCTCCCCCTCCCCTCTTTTAGAGATTAGGAAACAATTGCACTGGGGTTCTTTCATGCTTCCTCCCTTAGAGCTAACATTTATATAAGCTGTTTTAAAGTTTCCAAATTACTTTCCATAGATCTCATTTAGTTCTGACAACAACCCTGTGAGGTAGCTGCTGTTATCCCCATAATTCTGATGAGGAAACTGGGATGCAGAGATTAAGTGATTTGCCCAAGATCATACAGCTAATAAATATCCCAATGGAGGATTCTGATTTAAGGCTTTGGCCTCCAAGTCTACCGGTCTAGCCCCTGGACACATAGGTTGTTTATGATTCTTTGGCTTCTGCCACTGAGAACTGTTCTTGGTCTCTGGGCTCTTAAAGGCCATCTCGATTCCATTTCCTTCATTTTATCAGGAAAACAAGGATCTGATATTAGAAGTAGCTTGGACAAGGTTAGAAGAATAGCCCCAGGCCCAGAACTAGTTCCTAAAATCCAAACTGTCATCTTTTTTTTCTTCTATTGCCCCATACTATCTATTCATTTTGCAGGTCTTAACTCAAAGAAACAGTATACCCCTAAAGAGCATGTCCGATTCCTGCTTGCCCCCATGGAAGGAAGTGAAGGGGGAGAACTAACCCTCACAGCCACTAGTGTTCCTGCCCTTTCTGAACACTCATTAGGTAAGATGTTTTGGGGATTGTTAGTGGGATCACCTCCATAAAGCAGGCAGGGGATGCAATTCAATGCAATGCAACAAGTATTTAAGTGTCTACCAAGAAACCATGGGTATGTTGTTTGTTTTTGTTTTTTTTTTGGGGGGGGGAGAGGGATTTTAATTATTTGTCTTAAAAAATACTTTTGAATTCCAAATTCTAGCCTTCCTTCATGCTTCTCCCCCACCCATTAAAAAGACAAGCAATGTAGCAATTATACATATGAAGACTGTAACAGTTATTGGTGAAAAGAATTTTTAAAAATAAAAGTTTCTGCTCTCAAGGAGCTTTTATCCCAAGGCAGTTCTTAATCTTTTTTGTGTCTTGGACTCCTTTGGCATCTGGTGAAACTGATAGAATACTCTCAGAAGAGGTTTTTGGTTTTTTGGAGATTTTCTCAATATTATTTTGTTTTCTAAATATATGTAAAGAGTTTTTGATATTCAATTCTATAAGATTTTGTGTTCCAAATTTTTTCTCTCTCCCCCACTATCTTCCCCCCAAGGCAGCAGGCAATCTGATATAGATATAACATGTACAGTCCTTCTAAATATTTCCATATTTGTCATGTTGTGCAAGAAAAATCAGACCAAAAGGGAAAAAAACATGCGAAAAAAAACCAACAACAACCAAAAAAAAAGGCGAAAATACTATACTACAATCCACATTCAGTCGCCATAATTCTTTCTTTGGATACAATTGGCATTTTCCATCCCAATTCTATTGGAATTGGCCTGGATCAAGGCATTGCTGAGAAGGGCTGAATCTATCATATCTAATCATCACATGTACAAGCTCTTGATTCAGAATAGGTTTTTAAATGCATAAAATGGGATCACAATGGAAACAATTATATTAAAATTAATTTGTACTTTTTTCCCATTCAAGTTCATGGATTCCCTGAAATCTCTCCACAGAGCCCTTACATATACAAGGTAGTATAGGGAAGAAGGGCACAAAAGGAGGGGCTGTTTAAAAAGGATAGTGTAGAAGGTGGCACTTGAATTGAGTCTTCAAGGCATCTAAGGAATCTAAGGGGCTGAGATAATTATAGAGTGAATCCCAGAGAGTACACTGGGCAGGGTCCTGGGGGTTTGAAGGTGGGGAACAGCCAATTAAAAGCACAAAAATGAAAGATAAGGGTACTATGTATATGGTCAGTATGACAGGGCCAAAGTGTGTGTGTATGTGTGTGTGTGTGTGTGTGTATGTATAAGTGGGGGTGATAATATAAGAAAGCTAGATAGTAAAGAGCTTTAGCAGCTAAACAAAAGAGTTTATATTGAATACTATAGGTAGTAAAGAACCATGTGAGCTTATTAAGTGTGGGGGATGGAGCTAACAGGGTCAGAATGCTTATTGAGTGTGTGTCTGTGGGGTTAACAGGGTCAGAACTGCACCCTAGGAAAGTGCATTTATTGGTTGCATGGGAGATTAGTTGGAGTAGGTCTAGAAACCAACATTATTTTAATAATGCAGGTGAGAGGCAATGAAATTGTGAGCTAGGATAGAGGTCTTGTGAGTGGAGAGAAGGGCAGTATAAGAGAGATATGAAAACAAATGATAAGATTGGGTAACTGATTGGATATATGAGATGAATAAAAAGAAAACAGTCTGTATCCTGAGATTATGTGTAACCTAAGTGACAAGGATGGTGGAGGTAGGTATCTGCAGCAGGAACAGAGAAATGGTGAAGAAGGTTATGGTTGGGGCTGGGGTTGGGGGAAGGAAAATATTTTTATTTTAGGCTTTCTGAGTTTGAGATGCTGATGGGACTGCCAGTTCAAAGTATGCACTATTCAGCTGGTGATGCAGGAAAGAAATTAAGGCTAGATATATATTTTTGGCCATGATCTGCCCTGACTAATCATATGAGTGTAGGGTGAGTAAAGAAAAGGGCACAGGACTGAACCTTGAGGGTTTACCCACAGTTGGGGATGGGCTGGAAGCCAGGATGAAGATCCAGCAAAGGAGACTTAGAAGGAAGGGCCACAGGGATACTAGGAGAATGTCTTAGAACATTGAGAGATGAGAGTGTTCAGTAGCTCCAGAAGGGTGAAAGCTGAGAAAACTTTCAGTTGAGTGATGAGGTAAGAAGCCAGATTGCAGAGGTGTTGATGAGAATGAGAGGAGAGAAGTTGGAAGTACCAAGTGTAGAGAGCTTTTTCAAGACGTGTGGTTGAGAAAGGAAGGAGGAATGGGGATGGTAGGATCTGGTGAAGACGTCTTAAGGATGGGGAAGATTTGACATGTTTATATCCAGCAGGGTCAGAACAGGTAGATAGAGAGAAATGAAAGGTTAAAGAGAGTTGAAGGTGAGAATGGGAATCTTGAAAAGATGAGAGGGGATGGAATCAGGTGTACCTAAAGAGTTTTTGGCAGAAAGCTGGGGATGATTGAAAGCACTGGGCAGTTTCCTAACTAATGCTTCCCATAATTATGGACCAGTGTACATATTGCATATATTAATAAATAGTGCAAGAGGCTAGACCAGTATCTTGAGGAGCTAATCAAGGATGAATACTAATGCATAATAATAAGGGATGAATGCTTTGTTTGAGGTTAAATACTATAAATTTATAGTGTATACAGGATTTCAGAAATACCATATCATTATCCAAGACTAGAATAATGGAGTAAGTTGTTGGAGAATAATTTCCAAGGATTGTGGGATAAAGATGTAAACTCTCAGATTTATAGCTACAAGGGATTTTAGATGTACCCTTGGTTTATAGATTAAGAAACAGATACTCAGTGATATAAAAGTATCTTACTGTTAGGTTATGCAGAAAGTAAATGGTGAAGTTTAGTATTTGAACTGAGGTTTTCTAAACTTTGAATCTGTTGATCTATCCCTTTGCTGCCCCAAGACAAGTAAATAGAAAATAAGCAAAATAAATACACAGGAAAATCCTGATGATGTCAGGCCATTTATTCTGGGCCTGCTGGCTACTTCTACAGCTTCCCTCATTCTCTAGAACAGTGTTTGGCAAACTACAGTCTGCAGGCCAGATTTGGTCCACTACCTGTTTTTGTATGGCCCGTGAGCTAAAAATATCAAACCCATTTTTATATTGTAAAATCATTTTTAGCCATGCAGAAACAGGCAAGACTATAGCTTGCCAGTTCCTGTTTAGAAGTACAAGCATTGCATTCTGGTTTATCACTTCTCTGATAGAAAACTCAGTTGCCCTGGAGGGTAGATCCAGGAACATTTATTAGGGTGGGTCTGGACATGGAGCTAGGTGCTCTGACTTCATATTTTTAGTCTTCTCAGAGCTTTGCAATCCTGGGGGCAGATGACAGGGTTTATGCCATCCCTTAATAGGAGTATTTATTCTTTGAGACCAGAATTAGTCTGGGAACCTTTTGTGCACAAGAAAAATCCTTTTGATTATATTTTTTATTTCCTACTTGTGATATGCTTAGAAGCAGTCATAGCTCAGTTTCATCCCCAGGCTCAAGGAAATGATTATGAGTTCAGTGAGAGGAAAGCAGACTTTTCATGATCAGTACTAATAGGACATATAATCCTGAACTGGTTTTGGTTTGGATTTCTTTGGAGCAAAATATTTCAAACAAATAAGTCTTGAAAACCAGTCACTGAAATTGACTGAAAAATTGGAGGAAAACTTTACATGATTCTGTCCCTATGCCAAACCCAGCCCTATTTCTAGAATTCTCAGCGATTTCTAAAGAGTTCCTTTTTTTCTGTGGCCCCAGAAATGCTACTACTACATTAATCCAGAAACTTTCCATATCTCATCTCTTTACAGTGAGAGGGCCAAAATTCACCAAAGTGAAGGTGGGCGTTGGGCACCGACTGGATATCAAGTCATCTGGAGTCCTTGGTAGGCAGAGCTGGCATTGCCTTGGGATGTGTGGGAGAGAAGGATGGTTTCTTGGAGGGTGGGATTAACAAGAGATAACTGCCCTAAGGAGGAGGGGAAGGATAAAAGAGAATGTAACTGTCCCTCCCAGCCCCCACCAAAGGAGATGTGAAATTTTGTGTCAAGGCCAAAAGAAGTTGCTCTTAGAATCTTTCCTATAGTCATTCCTTGCTCTGCAATTCTAATTCCCTTTCCTGACCCTTTCTTGACCAGGTCTTTGATATATTAGGGTAGAAGTTAAAGGCCAATGAGAGTAGTTAAAACTTTTGGATTTGTCCTAGGCACCAGGAGTCATTAAATACATGATCACATTTAGGATGTGTGAAAATGTGGTTCTGGTCCTGTTGGTAGGCACTTGGATGTATCTGTCATCAGAAAGCACAGTATCCTGGTTCAGAGTTATGAGAGCCAATTGGCAGGTGCCTCAATGCTGTCTGTGGCTGAGGAGCCAGTGACTACATCCTCTAGATGGATGGGTCCAGTCACAGTTAGTCCTTTGTATTTTTTTCTATATTTCTCCCAACCCCCCAGTCCCCAGTTAGATTCAGGCTGGATAGACACAATCTCATTTTGCTTTGTTTTTTTTTTTTTTTAATTAATAGTATTTTATTTTTCCAAATACATGCAAAGATAGTTTTCATCATTCACCTTTGCAAAATTTTGTTCCAAATTTTTCTTCCTCTCCTCCCTTGCTGTCCTTTTTTCTTAACTCTACATGAGAGATTAGGGGAAATTTTCTCCCTCAACCAGATCAAGAAGCCAGAACTTGCCCAGAAAAATCTTATGTCAGAATCTTATATGCTTATTACCTTTCTGTGATAGGACAGGACAACCATGGTAAGAAAACAGGGCTGAAAATCAAGGCAGGATCGGAGCATAAACCACTGGTATGACAGTTTTAGCATCTACTGGACAGTGATTCTAATGGTGGAAACTCCTAGACTTGAAGGGTCTGGGGAGCTCTGTAATTGAACTGTCAAATTGATATCTTTTAGTGCTCGGAGTGGGACAAGGAAACAAGCTGCTCACAGACATCTACAATGCTCATCTCACCAAGGTACCTTAGTGATTAGCTAAATGATTTCAAATGAATCATTTAACAAGTCTCAGTTTCTTCATTTGTAAAATGGGTGGGAATCGTAATTCCTGTTTTCCTGAACTTCATGTCTGTTACGAAAATTTGCAAAGATTTTGGATTGTGAAATTCCTTGTGAAGTACAAGGGTACAAAGATAAGGATTTATTATTTTTCTTCCCCAGGGCCTGAACTTGATACCTCAGGCTATAGCAACTGAGTGGGTCTTATGACCTCTCACCTACACCTGGAATCTGGAAGAAAGGAATTCATCCGCCTCTAGGGGGAAAGGGGCAAAAAATTAATTCATTAACATTTATTAAGTACCTGTAGTGTGAAAGTCCAGGTATTGGTATTGTAAGGACTACAAAACAACAGAAGACATAGTCCCTGTCCTTAAGAAACTTAGTCATTCATTTATTCATTCAGAAAATACCTACTCATCACCTGCATGTGTATTTATATGAGAAGGCACATGTGTTTACATGAAAAGTTAAGTAATACTGAAAAAGATTGCAAGACAGCACTGGGTGTGTGGGATACATTGCAATCCATTGAATAGAACAGAGAGGCCCTGCTGAAGTTCAGAGCAGGGAGGGAGAGGTCACTGTGTGTTAGGAGGGGTTCATGGAAAGAAGTGCATTAACTTGGGGTATAAAGTTAGAAGAGATGTTATTTAAGGCTAAAGCAGGAGGGGAAATTTGACCTTGAAAGTATGGAGGATCACCATACAATATGTTTGGGGAACTGTAGGCCAGTTTGCTAAGAGGAGAGAATTTATGAAGGTGAACATCAAAAACTAAGACTGGTTTTTGGTTTGTGTGTGTGTGTGTGTGTGTGTGTGTGTGTGTGTGTTAATAGTATTTTATTTTTCCAATTACATGTAAAGATAGTTTTTAACATTCATTTTTGTGAAATTTGAGTTCAAAATTTTTTTCTCCCTCTCTCCTTTACTTCACATCCCCAAGATAGCAAGCAATCTGATATGTTATACATGTGCAGTAATTTGTTAACATATTTCCATATTAGTCACATTGGGAAAGAAAAATCAGAACTTTTTTTTTTTTAATGAAAAAACATCTTGATAAGAAAGAAAAAAAAAAGGTGAAAAAAATACTATGCTTCCATCCACATTTAGCCTCCATAGTTCTTTCTCTGGATGCAGATGACACTCTATTAGAATTGCCTTGGATCACTGTATTGGTGAGAAGAGCTAAGTCTATCATAGTTGACCAACACACAGTCTTGCTTGTTACTGTGAACAGTGGTCTCCTGGTTCTACTCACTTCACTTTGTATTAGTTCATGTAGGTCTTTTAAGGCCTTTCTGAAATCAACCTGCTCATCGTTTCTTATGGAATGATAATATTCCATAACATTCATATACCATATCTTATTCAGTCATTCCCCAACTGATGGGCATCCACTCAGTTTCCAATTCCTTGCTACAAAAAGAGCTGCTACTAACATTTTTGCACAAACATTCTTGTACATGTGGGTCCCTTTCCCTCCTTTAAGATCTCGTTAGGATATAAGCCCAATAGAAACACTGCTGGGTCAAAGGGTATGCACAGTTTGATAACTTTTTGAGCATAGCTCCAAATTGCTCTCCAGAATGGTTGGATCTGTTCACAGTTCCACCAACAATGTATCAGTGTCCTAGTTTTCCCACATCCCCTCCAACATTCGTTATGATCTCTTTAGAAAACAGACTCAGTAGTTGTGGCACTTCTGAATCAAAGAGTATGCACAGTTTTATAGTCCTTTGAGCATAGTTCCAAATTGGTCTCCAGAATGGCTAGATTAATTCACAACTCCACCAACAATATATTAGTCCCAGTTTTCCCACATCCCCTCCAATATTTGTCATCTTTTCCTGTTATATTTGCCAATCTGTTAGATATGAGGTAGTACCTCAGTTATTTTAATTTGCATTTCTTTAGTCAATAGTGATTTAGGGCATTTTTTCATATGACTATAGATGGATTTAATTTCATCTGAAAATTGTCTGTTCATATCCTTTGACTATCAATTAGAGAATTACTTGCATTCTTATAAATTTGACTCAAGTTTTCCATATTTTAAAAATGAAATCTTTATGTGAAATGCTGACTGTAAAAATTGTTTCCCAGCTTTTGGCTTTTCTTGTAATCTTGACTACATTGGTTTTGTTTGTGCAAAATCTTTTTAATTTAATATAATTAAAATTATCCATTTTGTATATCATAATACTCTCTATTTCTTATTTGATCATAAATTCCTCTCTTCTCCAAAGATCTGATAGTTAAACTTTCCCTTGTTCTCCTGATTTGCTTATAGTATCACCTTTATGTTTAAGTCATGAACCCATTTCGACTTTATCTTGGTATAGGGGATAAAACTGCTTTGAACCAAATTGTGGAAGATTTTGAATGCCAGGCTTAAGAATGGGAAAGGGCTACCTATTTTACTTATATAAAGCTCAGCTCTCTTTGTAGCCTAGATTTTATTCCCTACACAGTAGTTGTACTCCTTAAAAACTAAATCCCAGCAAAGAAGTAGAAGTATTCCAAAAAGGAAAAGATGGTCAGGAACAATGAAGACATACTTTTGAGGGAAGGAACTGCCTGTTATATACTGCTGTATACATAGCAAATTGTGGGTACATTTGATGTATATATGGGTATATTTGATGGCCTACTTCACTGTCTCAACTTGTGGGTGCATAATAAATATTGGGTGATAGGCTTTGCTATCCCTTGACTTTGTGGCATTTAGTCAGCAAGGTAGTGGCCATCTGAATTGTTCCAGAGTTGCACTATTCAGCTAAGCTGCTTCTGTGGAGTTCAGTTGAAAGAATGAGAAAATTGATGCTTCCCATTTCCCTTCTCAAAGGATTACACAGTTCGTGGGCTCCTGGGCAAAGCCACAGATGACTTCTCAGATGAAGGCAGGCTAGTTGAAAAGACAACTTATGGTAAGTGAGTATGAGAGCCTAGGGAACAGGGAATAAATATTCTTGGGGCTGTTAATCGTGTGAAATTTCTAGTCCTTCTCCAAGGACTCTAAGGGTTTTGACTTTAAAGTCTCTTTGCTAGCACTCAGTAGAAGAGCTTTGGGATTTCAGTAAGATAGAAAAAATAACACTGAATTTAGGATCTAAGCTAAACTGCTTTTGTGGGGTTCAATTGAAAAAATGAGAACAAATCTGCCTAACTCTTGTATTTACTCCCTGTGTGACTTTGAATAAGCCACCTAAAACCTCACTGGATCTTATTTTTCTTATGTTTAAACTGAGGGAGCTGGACTAGATCCTTTCTGGCTCTAAAAGTCTTTGATCCCGGTGTCCCTGTTCAGTCTTCAGGACACTGCTAATAGCTATGGCAAAAGTTAAGGAAGCAGATTTTGTTTCAATATAGAATAAGCAAGAATTCCCTGACAGTGAATTAGGATGCTTTATGAGCTTTGTGTCACTCAGAATGTTCAAGTGGGAGCTAGAAACCCACCTTCTGATTTTTGCAGTGACCTTGTAGCTGTTTGTACCCCCAAGGTCTACTGTCACTTTAAGATTCTAGGAATATGAAGTGCTCTTGTTCAGTCCTCCTGGCAGGTCTACTCCTCAACCAAATAATGTCTGAATTCTTGTATCCTAGACACACTACTCTTGACTTCCGCAGTGGTTTACCTTTGGGCAGTGACAGCAGATATATATGCCCCCAATTAGTTCCCCGATGGCCTGAGGCTCATATATTGCCAGAACCTTTTATGTGAAGGTACAGGACAAGGGCAGATCAAACCGTGGGCTCTCCCACATCATGTTAATCCAGATGAAATTAGGCCAAAATGAATTTTAAAAGGGAGAGAAATCACATTAGGGAAACATGGAGGCTAAGGAGGCATGTGGGTGGAATTTGAGTATCTTGGTGATTATGACAGTTTAGTGGCAGGGGAGGAACAGGTAAATATATATTAGTCCTTTTTTAGCATCAGCCTGAGAACCCTTCCTCTCTGCTGGCTAATGCTCTGTTTCACAAAGCTATCATCCCGCTTGTCCTGAGGGAGAGGGAAGAAATCATTCTATTAATCTCCAAGACACCATTAAGTACTAGGGTCCCAGCTCCCAATGGTGAGCTGTGTGGGAAGGTGTGAGCATCCCAAGAATGTGCCAGAGGGTAGCTGTGGGTACAGCATAGTCTGTTGCGGAGGCCAACCTTGTCATGGTACATACCCACTCCAGAGGCTAGAGAAAGAAATGGGAGGAATTGGAGAAGCTATAAAAAAACTGTGGCTGAGCGGGATGAGGACCCCAAGCCATCCAGGTGATTCTGTTCTAATATCATTGGATTTCCCAGATCATGTGACCCCAGAAAAGCTCAGCAGAATCCTGGCAGTCATCCAAGGCTCCCATCAGAAGGCAGTGGTAATGTAAGTGTCAAGACTGGAGTGTCTGCTCTCACCCCTTCCCACTGGAGGTGATAAATGAGAGGCTGGAATCCAGTCTGTTGCCAGTACCTATGCTGTCTTGGCTGTGGTTCTTGTCTTGGGATGTCTTTCTTATCTGTTCTCCAAAGCACTTGGGGGAAGTCACCCAAATATTCTCTCTGCCAGATTTCTCACATTGGCATTCCCAGAACTTTTCTACTCTCCTCCAGGTCTGGTACCCCCGGTCTTCTTACTCAACAGATGATCCTGCTTCATTTAGCTGAAAAGGCTTATGTGTTTTCATTATTTGGTAGGATTCTTCCTCATTTACTTGAAAAAGGACTTCTTTTTAAAAATTTTAATAGCTTTTATTCTGATTTTAAATTGTTTTTAACATAGTATGTATTTATTTACATCTAATCTCATTAGTTCTTTTTCAGGATATAGATGGCATTTTCTGTCCAAAGTCTATTAGGATTGTTTTGGATCACTGAACCACCAAGTCTTTCATAGTTGATGATCACACATTCTTGCTGTTATTGTGTATAATCTCTTCCTAGTTCTCTTGTTTTACTTAGCATCAGTTCATATAAATCTTTCCAGGCCTTTCTAAAATCAACCATTGTTTATAGAACAACAATATTCCATTATTTTCATACCACATACCAATCATTCCCCACTCACATTTTCCAATTCTTTGCTACCACAAAATGAGTTGCAACAAAAATTTTGGTGCATGAGTGTCCTTTGCCCTCCTTTAAGATTTCCTTGGGATACAAACCCAGTAATGGCATTGCTGGGCCAAAGGGTATGCACAGTTTTATAGCCCTTTGCTCATAGTTGCAAATCTCTCTCCAGAATTGTTGGATTTTTTCATAATTCCACCAACAATGCATTAGTGTCCGAAATTTTCCCACATCCCTTTCAACATTTATCATCATCTTTTCCTGTCATCTTAGCCAATCTGAGAGGAGTGAGATGGTACCTCAGAGTTGTTTTAATTTGCATTTCTCTAATAAATAGTGATATAGAGCATTTTTCATATAACCATAGATGGCTTTAATTTCATCATCTGAAAATTGTCTGTTCTTATCATTTGATGATTTATCATTTAGGGAATATTTTTATTTTTATCAATATTTATGTATGCATTTATTTTTATTTTTATAAATTTGAGAAAGTTCTTTACATATTTAGAAATGAGACCTTTATCAGAAACACTGGATGTAAAGATTTTCCCTCCAGTTTTATACTTCCCTTTTAATCTTGTTTCTGTTGGTTTTGTTTGTGCAAAAGCTTTTTTTTTTAATTTTTTTTATTTATTTTTTTTTATTAAAGCTTTTTATTTGTATAACATATGTATGGGTAGTTCCCCAACAATGATCTTTACAAAGCTTTCCATTACAAATTTTACCCCCAGTCCCCTCCCCTCCCCTAGATGGCAGGAAGTCCACTACATGTTAATAATGTTGAAATGCTTGAGAAGTTATGCAAGAAAAATCCTATCTACAAGAAAAAAAAAAAAAAAAGAATCAGAAAAAGGCAACACAATGCAAGCAAATGTCAATAGAGATCATGAAAATGTTACGTTGTGGTCCATATTTCATTTCCCTCTCTCTGGGTGTATATGGCTTTCTTTACTGAACAATTGGAACTGGTTTGAAACATTTTAATTTTTATTAAAAAATTTTAATAAAATAAAATAAAATAACAATAATAAAAATAAAAATAAAATAATAATTTTAATAAAATAAAATAACAATTTAATAAAAAACATTTTAAATTTTTTAAAAAAGTTTTCACAAAATACAAAAAAAGATTGCATATGAAACCATGAATCTCCATTTCATACCACAGTTGTCCTACTTCCTTCTTTCCTCTTTTGGCATTGGGAAAAAAATGGCGATGTTGCTGGTCTTTTTTCTTGTCTCACTATTGCTGCCCCTCTTCTGTCCAAACTGACCTTCCAGATGAAAACCAAGAGAAAGAAAAAACCTTTTCACAACAGGTAAGTATAGTCAGGCAAAAGGAATGCACGGTGGTGATATATATGTTGTACTTCATCTTGTTTCTTATTTCTCAGCCAGCACGTATGTAATATACTCCACTCTAGGTCCTCTGGAGACGTTGTTGATCATTGAGTGTTCATAATTCTTAAGTCTTTCAGAGTTTGTTTTTTAACCCTATTTCTGTTCTTGTATAAATTGTTTTCTATACCTCCTTTCTTAGATTGTCTCATATATTTACAATCGATCTCATCTTCTCCTGACTCTTCTGAGACCTTCCTTTTTTGGTTATCTTGTATATTTCATCATTTCCTCTCCATTAACGGCTTCCCTTCTGTCTATATACATGGTTAGATGATCCCTGTTTTAAACAGGAACAAATCCTCTCAACCTCATTACTCCCTTGAACTCCCTTTATTACCTCCTTTACTTCACTCATTTTCTTTCTAACATTTGTAAACAGTCCCCGCCACTGTTCTTTGCAAAGTGAATAAAGTGCACACTTGTTATGTCTGCTACTAGGGAGGTTAAGGATGGTGGATCTCTTGAATTTGGGACTTCTGAATTGCTCTTAGCTGTTTGCTAAACTGATCAAGTGTCCACAATAAGTCCAATATTACTATGGTGAGATCCATAGAGCACGTGGGGTGGACATTGAGAAAATAGCTAGTCAGCACTTCTACTCCTATTAAAGTGAGATCTACCTGTGATTAGCTTCTTCTGTACTTCCATCCTGGGCAAGAAGGGGAGACCCAATTACCAGTTATCTTTTTACCACCAAATTTTATAGCCTTCAACTTCCTTAATTTCTTTGTAGCAGTCTTACTCCCTTCTTTCTGTTAATTTTATATTGTTCCTTGGATCTATAGATTCTGATTTTTTACCCTTCTGGCTTCTACAATTGTCATTCTTCTGATTCCCAACCAAAGACATTACACCAAGATTCTGTTGTTTCCTCCTCTTTCTGCACTTTTTCTCCCTTTGCCCTCTCATCTATTATGATATGGCTTTAATAATCACTTCTGTACAGTTGGCTCCCACATCATATGTCTACTAGATGTCCTGCCAACATCTTAGACTTGAGTAAATCCAAAACAAATCTACTTGTCTTCCCCTCACCCCAAACTAGTTTTACTTTCTGAGTTCCCTATTTTGACTAATGGCATAATCATTATCAATGTTATTTTGAAACTTTGGAAGTCACACATGAGCCATGTCCTGTAGTCTGGTTCTTGCAAGTCTATCATCCTTCTAGTTGTTAGTTTTTAGCCCTTTCATGCAATTTTTTTGTATATATCTGCATACAGGGGTATCCCTTCCACCAGAAGGTAAGCTCTGCGAGGTCAGAGGCTGTTTTCTTTTTTTTTTTTTTTTTTTGCCTTTGTCATCATACATAGGCCTTGTATTCATAGTATCCACTTAATAAATGTTCCATTGAATATCATTGTTGTCTCATCTCATTTCTTTTCCCCTATGACAACCAGAATTCTGTATTATTGCAACAAGATCGTAATTGATCTTCCAGCTTCTCCTTGATCTGATTCCTATTCATAAAATACCATATTGATCATCCCCAAAGACTGCTCAAAAACCCATTGCCTATGACAATGATATCAATAGAAAAACCACAAATTAACATCATTTATACTTATTTTGTGAAACATTTTCCAAACACATTTAATCTGGTTTGAGCTGCTCAAGGCATTTGCCAGGAGTTTGATCTACCACTGCTCTAAAGGAAAAGCCAAGATTTCTCAATATTCCGAGAACAAAAGTAATCCTGAGTGTGAATACTTGGGAAAATTTTTATACTTCCATATAGTATGCCTTCAAACTACCTTTTCAGCCTTATCTCACATTACTTCTCCTTTTGCCAAACTGAAATGTTTTCTGTTCCTTAAATGACCATACCATGTCTCTGTCTTTGCTCCTTATTCTTTATTCTTGAATGCCCTCCTATCCAATTTATTCTTTAAAGCCCAAGTCAAAGACTACCTTTTTTGAAGCCACCTTCTTCTTTGAAGCTTTTCCTGATTTCTTTCCGGTCAGATATAATCTCTCCCCCTATAGAATGAATCATATTTCATAAGATGTGTGTATATCTTCTATATCATCCTAGATTATATTCTACCTTGTATCATTCTTCACTACCTCATCTTATTCCCCCTATTAGGTTATCAGCGCTCCAAGGACAAGGGTTTTGTCTTTATTTGTGTATCCTCAAAAGTACCTTGTAGTTGCTCAGAGTTGAGTCTATTTGGCCCTTCATGACATTAAAGTATTTTTGGTTAGGCAAAAGAGAAAGGGACATTTTTCCCCCCCTGAGGCAATTGGGATTAAATGACTTGCCCAGGGTCACACAGCTAGGAAATGTTAAGTATCTGAGGTCAGATTTGAACGGAAGTCCTCCTGACTTCAGGGTTGGTGCTCTATTCACTGCGCCACCTAGCTGCCTCTGGGAAAGGACACTTTTCAAGAGAACCCCATTTGGAGTTAGGAATGGGAAGACACATTACCTTATTTCCAAGCTCTTATGATATAGTCAGTGAAAATTGTCATCTTCTTCCCTAGGTATTCCAATCTCGACCTGAAGACTCAAGAGGCCTATGAAATGGCTGTGAAAGGGTTAATCAGGCCCATGAACAAGAGTCCAATGCTGATTACAGGAATTCGATGTCTTGAATTTGCTCCTCCTGAATTTCTTTTAGGTAGGATTTGGGACTGTGGAAAACCAGGTCAGCCTGAGTGTAGGAGGATGATAGGCCTTGACTTCTATGAAGGTAACCCTGGGGTAATCCTGGAAGGCAGTTCTCAGTCCTCCTGACAATACCTCCCTTTCTGACAGTCCTAGATGATCTGAGCAGAGGAGGCCTCCCAACATCATCCTGTGCCATGGCAGCTCACTCAGGCTCTTAGGGTCTCCAGCTTCTTCCCCCCTCAACGCCAGGACCTTGCCAGATAATAGACCTCAGAGAACAAATGCTCTCCTATCTCATGCCAGATCACTCTGATGCAAAATCCTAGGGAGCAAAGGTTATATTTAGAGGCATGTTTCCAGGGTGGGTTGTAAAAGCTCCCCCAGTGAATTTCTCTTTCACTTTGGCCTCTCTCATTCCTTTTCTTCCTGCTCTCTTCTGTATTGCTTTTCCTCTTCTCTGCTTCCTGCACTTACATGCTTCCTTACACTCCTTTCTCTGTAACTCTTTGTCTTGCCCTGGTACAGAGATTCAGTGCATGCATGAGACCCAGCAACTGCTCCGTCGAGTGGTGCATGAGATTGGATTGGAACTGAAATCATCTGCCGTCTGTACCCAGGTGCGACGGACCCGAGATGGGGTCTTCACCCTGGAGGATGCCCTCCTGCGGACACAGTGGAACATTCACAGCATTCAGACATCGATCCAAAAAGCGGCACCTCGAGTACAGGCGGAGCTCGAAAAATGCCATCAAGACCCTGTGGGACAATCTGTTTCCTAACATCCAAGTCACAAACTTTCCCCATGGGCTAGGCAGAATGAGGCACACAACCTTAGGAAAGAACAGGGGAGGCTGCTGAATGGTGTGGGAGCTGGCAAATAACTGGATTGCAGGAGAAAAACAAGGGAGAGCCATGACCTGACTGAAGTTAAAGTTCACTGACTGCCAGGAGGAAGACCTGGGATACTTTAAAAATCATCCTTGTCTATTTAGTAAGTAAAAGGTCCTGCCCCTTGGACTTGGTCTTCTTAGTCTAGTGAACATAGGGAGAAGAGGGCCTCTGAATCAGCATCCTTGTTGGCCTTGTTGAATCTGGCAGAATCTTGCCAATGTTAGTAGAGAGGTGGAGACTTCAGGAAAAAGTGGTGAGAAGAGGGAGATGGCAAAGGGGGAGGAACTGATATTCTTGAGTTCTTAAGTTTTGACAGGATCCCTTCTAACTATCTTGAAAGGGAGGAAACAGGAAGAACTAAGATTTCTACAAAGAACTGAGAGCATTTAATAGCTGGGATTGTTATGGTTTTTGTTACAGAGAGGGGAACTTGAGAGATGGTTTTGTGGAAATCAGATAGAAACCAAGTCTTTGTCTCTTCCCTTCTTCTTTGACTCCTAAATCTCTAGATAGTATAGTTGTGAGGGAAGGAACACTGAATTTTGAGCCAGAAAACCTGAATTTGAATCCTAAATTTGCCATTTAGCCAGATGACCATGGTCAACACACCACTTTTCTGAGCCTTCTTTGGTACACATTTCTATCACACAGTTATTATGAGGATAAAATGAGACCATGTATTAAGAATTCTGTAAACTTTTTCAGTGCTGTATGAGGGCCAGGTGCTGCTGTCCAACAGTTGTTAAAACTCCCAGTTTAGGGTGGTGGATCTTTGAGTGAAAGGCTGAGCAGGACAGGTAACCTTTTTAAACCCTGTTCCAGAGATGTGGGGATTGCTTTTTGGCTGAATTTAAGAAAGGCTGGGGCTCATCTGTTTTTCTGGGATGGAGCTAGTTTAGAGGTGAAGAGGAAGGTGATTGCAGAGCTTGTTATATGTTACCCAATAACCTAGAGATTGGGGATTAGAAAACCCTGCTAAAGGGACTTTATAATTCTAAAATTTCTCCTGCCTTCTTTCTTCAGCCTCCCTCTCCCTGACCCCACCCCTCCAGATTATGTATATATTGGTGTCCAAAGCTGGTTTAGACTACCAGAGTCTGGGCTAGTAAGGAGCTTCTAGTCTTGTAGGAAGGTATGGACTATGCTTAGTAATAGTCAGGTCACAATTAATAGTTACAACCTTGCTGATAAACTTAAAGCATCAGCTCCACCCATCATTACTCATACCATCCTGGTCCTCTCCAGAAGGTATCCACCTCTTTTGTTAAGCAAACCAGGGTTATTGGTATGTTCTACTTCCAACAAATGCAAACTCCCATAAAATCCAAATGGATTATCAAGTCATACACTGCCTTTTTACCTTGATTCTCCCTATTGGGCTCAGGGATAAGTTAGAAGTATTCATTTGTTCTCTCTTTTCTTCATTTCTATTCTGCCAGGATAGCTAATTTTTAGAAAGCTCCATTTCAAGTGTATCCTTCACTTTGCATATAGTGGATATTTAAAAGTTCCTGCTTGGTAGAATTGTATTTCCACCCTTTCATGTACCAAGGTTTAGATTTTTCGGTAAAAACTTTTTTTTTTTAAAGTATCTATCATTCATCTACTCCTACATGTTTATAGAATGCTTTCTGTGTATGAGCACTTGACTAGACTATAGGTAACATTCATATAAGACACTTCTTAGAGCTGACAGTCTAATGGGGGAAGGAGAATAAGATATATATATATATTTAATACAATACATACATGAAAACTATAGTAAGAAAAGTACCAAGTATTATGATTTCATTGGAGGGAAATAATTATCTCAGGATACTTTTATGCTCAGCACTGTGCTGTTGTAATTATGTAAGAAACATGAGCACAGTTCTAGTCTGACACATAGTTGTTTCTTGTCATAGGTCTCTGCTTGTTTATTTACCTCACAAATAACCTCAAGCCCTTTCCCCCTCTGACTATGCTTTAAAGCCTTCCACTTTTGTTTTCAGTCACCCTCCACCCTAATTTTGGCTCTTAAGGTATTTTTTTCTGGTTCAATTTTTATGGATATTTTATAAATGCTTATTAACTTAAGGTCTCATATAAAGAAAACAGGAACCCCCAGGGCCCACAATTTGCATAGCATTCACACAAAGTAGTATATCCTTGATGCATATATTCTTGTGCTCTATCAAAATCTTTCTTCCTGGCCCTTCAGCTAGATGATAGTTGTTATATTTCACCCAAGCAAAGAAATGAAGGATAGCAAGGAGCTCTCCCCTATCTGTAGTGATGGCAAGGTCTCAGGGAAGTGGTTTCAGTGTCCACAGGTAGGATTGATATTAGTCATCACTAAGAATTTCCTGTTTGTGTTGTGAGACAATGGTACTTACTATTAAGGGAGCATCCTCCCTTATTTGGGGGGGGGGAAGATAGCATCCTATTAAGGGAGCAGGAGATGGGTAACTAAGAATATCAACTATTGGGTGGTTAGGGGGAAACAGGGTGTTGGATCTCTTGGTTCCTTTCTGCCTAAGGTTTTTGCATGTAGTAATACATGTTGGTGTCAAAGTTATCTTTCCCTGAGCACTCTGAAAAAACCTCCAGCTTGGTCAGAAATTCTGTGCTCTAGTTACTTGTTAGTCATATAACTGTGGACAAATTGCCAAATATGAATGAGCACTGGTTTTCTCATTTATGAACTGGAGGCAATTAATATATACTTAATAGTGTTATTGTGATGATCAAAGGATATAATGTATGTGAATATATGATTACATATATAACAGTGTAAGGTTGGCATCATTAACATTTGAAAGAGGATACTTTGAGGAGTCCCAATGGCTAAACTCAGCCCCTTTAGGAAGTTAGAGACTTCTGATGTGCTAATGGAAGCAAACAGTCCTGTTCCTTATTCTAACAAACCAGCTGGACAGGTTTGCTTTTTTTTTTTTTTTTTTTTTTTTGAGTAAGGTGAATAAAGAAGCCAGGGAAATAGCTTGTCACCTCTAACAGTGAGCATATTTCCTCCTTCACAGTTTAAGGATTAGAGAAAGCTTGAAGTGACTACCAAAAGAAAATTACTCATTTATAGTTGATTCAAGTTGGATAATGTTGGTTTTAGGATTAGCAAATTTGCTGTTTAAGAATAAAGTTGTGCTTAAGTTTAATTTGTGATAGCTTGAGGATGTTTAACATGTATGGAAAGCAAGCATTCTATAAACCTTAAAGTACTATAAAATTGTGAACTTTAAATGAATATATATCCCCTGTACCCAAGGTCATCAGTATGTAACTTGGAGGAATAAACACAAGTACTTCATTCATTTTTAATCTCTTGAAATTTCTAAAATGTATTTACTTTTAACTCCTGTTTTTACATTTTAAAGTTTCTACCAAGTTCTGTTTTTTTCATCAGAAATACTTGGATGCCCTATTTCATTAAAAATCTATTTTCTCCCTATAGGACTATACTCATTTTTTTTCTGGGCAAGTTATTCCTAGTTATGAGCATACTTTCTGCTTTTTGGATTATGGTATTCCAAACTCTCTTCTCATTTGTCATGGTAGCTACTAAATCTTGTGTGTCCTGTGATTTCTAGATACTTGAATTTTCCTTCTGCATACTTGCAGTATTTTTTTTTTCCCCTTTTTAACCTGGAAATGGGCTTTTGGCTTACATTTGTGGGAATTTTCATTTTGGGATGTCTTTCAGATGACCAGTAAAATTCTTTATACTTCAACTTTACCTCCCAGTTCTAACACAAGAATCTTAAGGAGAAAAGTCAGGAAAAGACCTACTGCTTTTTCCATTTTTATAGACTGGAAGAAAAAGCTGACTGTTAAGTCAGAAGTTTTTGAGAAGGCTAAGCATAGGATATGGAAGTCTGAAAAGTGGGGCAGATGATTAGGTTGAAGTATGAACCTATTCCTAATCTGGGCTCATACCTGAATGCCTAGCATATTATGTAAATATAAATTTTCTATTCCAAACAATGATGACTTAACTAGAGTCAAAATCTTTCTGGTGGAGGAGTGCTGTGCTCATTACATGGTTGACTATTTTGGTTTGTAATTTTAACCTTTTGCCTGGTTCACTGCTCCCACCCACCCTCCAGGTTTTTATGCATCCTCATTAACTCTTCACACAGACTGGCCAGCAGAAAACATTTGAGTCAGGCAGCTTCCTGGAAATGCTTTTGAAGATTCCAGATCTGAAAACTTCACCCTGAACCTCTTCCAGACCTGGACATTAAGGAGAGCTTACGTGGGGCTTTGCTTTATGAGTCTTCACTCACTATTTTAAAAGGCAGCCAGTCACATCAAAAAATAAATGAATGTCTGTCATGTGCAAGAAGCAGTGCCATAATGGATTGAGTTGGTCTTAAATGCAAGACCCAGATATGTCTTACCATTGGCAATGTAACCCTCAGCAATTACAATCTCTTTGCTCTAGGTAATTTTCTAAAACTAAGTTGCAAAGGGAAAACAAAATGTAGTCTCTGTTCTTTTGCTTGTTTAGGAATATGTTCTGATGAACAGACTTCTGTGTCAAAAGGGAAATGGCCTTATGGAAGGACAAGTAGGAACTGGTATCTGGGCAATATGGTAAAATTTTTTCCTTTATCACAATGCTGTAAGATGGGATATCATCATTCATTTCATTATTTAAGATTATCTTCTCTAACTTTAGGAATCTGGAATTCTGAAAACCTTTTATCTAGGCTAAGGCTTTAACTTTGGAATATTTTATCCAGAATACCTTGCATACTAAAATATTAAAGCAGTTGGATCCATGGCTCAGATCATAATCCAAATCTCTCAATGATTGTTGCCTAGAGAGATGGTAGGGGAGTTTGCTAAAGAGAACAGCTTCCTCTGCAAAAGTGAAAACAAAGCCTTTGGCCATGTCACCAGTTCCTTGCCTGGACAGTCCTGTGTAAGGCTGTTCAGTTGACCCTTTATAGAATATGATGAAGGCATCAGAGAACTCTTCCTTGCAGCAGTCAGCTTTGAAGGACTTGTGGGTTCATCCCTGAGCTGACACTGCCTCCCAGAGGCCCACGCCTGGTACTGCACTTATAACAGGGAAATATCAAGGCTCAGGAAATGGACTGGTCGCTGGGAATAGGGTTTTGTCCTCCAGCCACTAATGACCTACAAGCCTCTTCCCAATGGTATGTTTGGCTAATCCAAAGTATAAAGACAGAATGTGTCAGTGTGGAGTTGGGATTCCCAGCCAATCAGAAAGGAGGAACAAGGGGAAGGAGGCTGTTTACATGACTGACTTTTGTGCTGAACAGTAATTCTGACTTGTATGGAGTTACTACACAGCTATTACCATCCTAGAGAAGATGTTTTCAAGTGGGATCTGCCCTAAGAACTATTATTTTAGCTTTATTTTAAGAAGTTTCTTGGCAGTCTAACCAAGATCCAATTCCTGATTTCAATCTCCTTTCCCTATCAGGTCTCTTATGTCCTCAGCTTTTAAAAGGAATAAAAATAGGTTAAGGCCACTACCACAGTTTTTAAATACTTTACACAAATTAGGTGTTCATTCAAATGCTCCCTGAAAATATTTTACCATCTGGCATAAACGGAAACTACATCTCCCATTTGGAGCTCCCTTGCCCCCCACCTGCAGCAAAGTTGGAAGGTGCACTTGGCCAAATGAGTGGCTGCACTGAGGGCAGTGGTTTCACTTTAATTTTGCTATTATGATGAATAAATGATAAGCAACACAGCATAGGAAACCAATAAAACCTTTGTCTTTCAAGATAGGAAAATTACATGCAAAATGGTAACTTGAGAAGGGAAACAAATTACCTTCAAGTCCTATTCACCATTACACAAGACAAACTGTTCTTGTGAGTTTGAAGATACAAGAAGCATCACACAAATTAATAAAAATTCCAAAATTATAGATGAGAGAAATGATTTTTTAATATAATATATGCTCAAGAATGCTAGTGATAGATTTTCTGAAATACTCAGAATTAAGATTATAGAACTGAGAATTCACTCCCAATGCCCACACACCCATGTTTCCTTCTAAATGAGTCTAGCTTTTCTAGAAAAGCACTTAAGAATGCTTTTTCTGTTTTGATGGCCTCACTTAGAGATCTTGTAGGTTTCCTCTTCATGCTTTCCTTGGGTCTTTTCACCTACCCCTGGCTAGGGAGAGTGCAGGTGAATCGATCTTTCTGTTTAATCATTCATGTCCAGATCAAATTCAGGATACAGCTCCTTGGTGGTCACACCTCTGATCCTGGCTAGAATAGCAGAATGATATCATGAAAGAAATGAAAATTAGGAAAGGTGATGCTGTCAAAATCCTGACATGAAAATGACCTGATATTTTTGACCACAAACTCCTCAACTCCATGTTGTCAAATTCAGACTTTTCACCTAAGGCTTCAAAGACTTCCATTTATCAGTCCTCATATTTTTTTACTTCATTCATTTTTCCCTATGACTCTTTCCTACAAGGTTAAACCAATTTCTATGCTCTTTTCATTCTTTTTTCTTATGAGCCCAGATCATCATCTCATCCATGCATAGATACTCAAAGATTACACCTCAGCATTCTCTTGATAGTATTTTCTGATGATACCCAATTCACTTTTTTCTCCCCAATTCACCCTTTCAGTTCCAAATTCTCTCCCTCTTCTTCCTCTACCTCACTGAGAAGGTACAAAAAAAATTTAAAAAAATCTATTATAAAAACTTAGTCATGCAAAATACATTTCCATATGAGCCAAGTTCCAAAAAAATGCATGAAAGAAAAATATTTTTATGTTAGAGAGTTTTATCCCCTTTATCAAAGAGTTGTCCCTTATAACTGAATAAAAAAAAAGGAGGGGAATCCCCCAAACAAAACCAACATATCCAGTCAAATGTTATATGAAGTATTGTTCCCCACACTAAGAAGGTCAGGAAGTACATTTTCATATCTCCCCTTTGAGGTCAAGCTTATTCATTATAATTTTTTTGAACTTTAGTAGCAAACACTAAAGATGAGCACTCCTACATAGTGTAGAACAGGAGAGGATTGCACATGAAAGTAACAAATCTGTTAAGTTCACTATAATTTCATAATATTACACTTGATTTCTTACTGTTCTTTATGCTGGTATTGTGTGGTGTTTCCCTGGTTCTGCTTGCTTCCCTTTGCTGCAGTTCATAAATCTGCTTTTCTGTATTCTTCATAATCATTGTTTCTTATAGTGCAACATTATTCTATCATGTTAATATACTAACAATGTGTTAGTATTCCTCAATGGATGGGCAGGTACTCTGTTTCCAGGTCTTTGATACTTTGAAAAATGCTACTTCTCAAGAAGGAAATAACAAAGGAGAAAAAGAGGAAAGGAATAATGCAAAAGAAGAAGATTAAAGTAAGGATTGATCCTAAGCAAAACAAACTCTAATGTACATATTACATTTGGTTTTTTTTTGAAGGGCAAAGTATAGTAATCTGAGGGGATGCCCATAAATGGATAAATAAGTTATGGTATATAAATGTGATGAAATACTACTGTGCTGTAAGGAATAATGAAGGATGTTCAGAGAAAACTAGGGAAAATTCCATGATACAGAATTAAGAGAACCAGGGGAACAATTTATACAACATGATAAAATCAAATGAAATTATGAATTTTTACCAGAGTAATGACCAATCATGATTCCAGAGGACTAATGAAGAAACACAGTGCTACCTCTTGACAAGGAGGTAGATTCAAGAGTACAGAATGAGACAAATTTTTTTTGGATGTGCCCAATATAGAAATTTGTTTTTCTCTAGTTTTTAATTATTAGAGGTGGGGGTGGGAGGTGGAACATGGAGATTAGGGTAGGAGTGAGAGTAAATTTTTGCTGACTGAAAAAAAAAACTTTTTTATTTAAAAAAAAGTTACATAAATATTCTGATGTATATGTTGCTTTTCTCTTTTATTACTGACACGAGGGGCATATATGTGCTTAGTAGTTATGTCTTTGATCCAAAGAGTACAACCATTTTAGTCACTTTCTTAGGACAATTCAAACTGTTTACCAAAATGGTTAGATCAATTCACAACTTTATTAAATGTTTTCATATGCCTTTCCTTCCAAAAGTCCTCCCGTAGTGACCATTCCAATCTTTTATCATCTTTGCCATTTGTTGGATGTGATGTGAAACCCTAAGAATTGTTTTGATTTTCATTTCTAATTATTAGCTATTTGGAACAATTATTCATATGGCTGTTTGCAATTTTTCTCTTGATGTCTGTTCCTATCCTTTGGGGAATGGCTTAAGTCTTATACATTGTATTTGTGTTAGTTCCTTATATACCTTGATTATTAGATATACTTGATGCAAAAAAATTTTCCCCACTGACTACTACATTCCATTTGGAAATAGACTATATACAAATGTGTTATTCTAACTCAATTTTAATAAACCATAGAACATAAACTACTTGGGAAATCCCTATTTGACAAGAACTGGAAGGCAGTTTAGTAAGTTTAGACTAACATCTTATACCATATAATGTATAAGTTCAAAATGGATAAGAGACCTGACGATTAAAAATCACATCATTAAAAAAAATTAGAAGACAGTCAGATTAGGTACCTTTTCATAGTTATAGTAGGAGGGAAATTCTCCAATTTTCACAGAACTGTCCTTATCGACCTATGGGCTTGCTTCTGCTAGCCCTCAAGAAACAAATGAGCAGGTCTTCTGACAACAATCTACAGTAATTATTAATTGCTAAGTAGCTCTCTGGGTATATACAACATGATAGACACTAGATGAAGTTGGAAAATAGTTTAAAAGACCTTGAAATATGGGGCAGCTAGGTGGTGCAGTGGATAGAGCATCAGCCCTTAAGTCAGGAGGACCTAAGATTCAAATCTGGTCTCAGACACTTAACATTTCCTAGCTGTGTGACCTTGGGCAAGTCACTTAACCTCAACTGCCTCAGCAAAAAGCAAAGCAAAACAAAACAAAAAAGACCCTGAAATAAACTGGATGCTCTTCATTTGGGGAAATGACTGAATGATGTTCCAAAAATAGTGTATCATACATATCATTCCAAAATTATTGTATCATAAGAAATTAGGAATGTGGAAAATTAAGAGAAATATAGGAAGACTTATACAATCATGCATCACTATGCATAAGCATAGTGAGTTGTGTAGGGTCAGAACAATTAACAGGATGATTATAGTATTGTACAGTGAAAGAAGAAAGACTTCATGAAACAGGCCTCATCCCCCTTAGTAAAGAAATAATGTACAAATGGTAAATGCATTTCCAGACTTGGCCAACGCGTTGGTTTATTTTGCTTGTCTATATTTATTTATAACAATGAAAAGCTTCTATTTTAGGAAGTGTTTGTGGGTAGTTATGGAAATGCTAAAAAAAAAAGTATGAATAAATATACCTTGTTAAATTTAATACACACTTTGAAAAAACATATATAAAAGAAGTTCAGCTTCATATATGAGCCTCTTTTACTCTATATATTGAAATGCCTACTGAGTTCATAATTAAAAGAATTTAAAAGAGTATCTATGGCTTTCTTCTGTATCTATACAGGATTATACCTGGTCATCCCAGACACCTAAGTTATAGCTAAAAGCTTCCAGAAAAAGAGATTCTTAGTAGATACAAAATGGAAAATTAAGCAACAAAAAGCTGTTCTGGTTTTTTTTTTTTTTTGAGGTTGCTGCATTAACAAGTTAGCAACTGGATACATCAAAGCACTTCATTTATCTACCAGAGTTGGGTGAGGAAATTATCAGAAAACTATCCCCATTTAAGTCCTAGGGAAATCACAGACATCTATCACAGCCTAAAAGCCCCTAAAATCTTCTTCTTTTTTTTTTTTTGCTGAGGCAATTGGGGTTAAGTGACTTGCCCAGGGTCACACAGCTAGGGAGTATTAAGTGTCTGAGATCAGATTTGAACTCAGGTCTTCCTGACTTCAGGGCTGGTGCTCTATCCACTTCGCCACCTAGCTGCCCCTTAAAATCTTCTTAAACTGTGGAACTGGTAATGAGTTTAAGACAAGGAATTAGAAGAATATACACAAAGCAGGGACAGCAGGGTTGAAAGTATTAGATTATTCTAGGAGTATGAAAGCCAAAGCAGTTGGGTATGAAGAGGGCAGAGGAGTTCTCTGAATTCAGGAAATTTCCAGTCACTCACCTAATTTTCCCATTAACATCTGGCCCACATCTTTAATGTCATTGTATTCATGAAGCAAGGAAATGTGGTCCTCCAACTCAGACACAACATAGCCTCTGTGAAAAACAGAAAGAGATGGAGACAATGAAAAGCTGTAAGAAAATTTGAGACTGCAACAGAAATTTAGAATAACATGTCTCCTGAACTAAAGTCAAATGACATGTAGACAGGGGCTTGGTGGTCATGAATAAAGCAATGAACTGGGATATTAATAGTTCTACATTTATTGGCTGTGTGACTACTGACAAAACACTTCTGTGGACCAGTTTCCTTATCTGTAAGATGGGGTTAATATTTACACTAGCTACCTTACAGTGAAATTGTGAGGGAAGCCTTTAAAATGTTACAGAAATACAAGTTATTGTGATCCAGCAAAGAGTATGTAAGAGTAGTCTGGAGTATGTGAGAACAAAGGAGGGAAGAGGGGGCAGTGCTTTTCTCAATTCACTTACATTTTCTCATTTTGTAGAGGAAGCTCAAAAATTCAAGGAATTGAAAGACCATTTAGTCTGATTTCCTTTTAAAAAAAATTTAATAATATTTTATTTTTTCCAATTACATGTAAAGATAGTTTTCAACATTCATCTTTGTAAGATTTTGAGTTACAGATTTTTCTCCTTCCCCCATCCCAAGACAGCAAGCAATCTGATATAGGTTATACATGTACAACTTTCATTTTATAATTGAGGAAAATTAAGCAAGGAGTGAAGTGACTAGGCCATAGCTGCACAGAGCAGAATGGGCGGATCACATTTGAACTCCTGATTGCAATTCCCACATTCATTCCACCACATGGTGCTATTTTGAAAAACAGTTTAGAACTCTGTAAGAAAAATGATTAAACTTTATAGTCTGCCATAGGGAGCACACTGTAGGATTTATACTCCAAATGGGTGAATGAGAAAAGATCTCTAAGTAACAAGTGTATTCGTAAGAGCATTATGTGTAATAAGAAAAGCTGGAAACAAAATATGTGCCCCAAAATTGGACAATAGCTGAACAAAGAAACTATATTAATACCATGGAATGTTATCATGACATAATGAATGATGAATATCATTCACAGAATTCATAGAAGTGTGGGAAGGTCCAGGAAGCATAATGCCAAGTGAAAGAAAAGAAGCACAGCCAAAACTGTATGGACATAGGGGCTATAACAATGACAGTAAAAACAACACCAAAAAGGCAGCAAAATGTGGGTCAAATTCAATGAGCAATGTTGGTATGGAGTTATTAAAGGATAGATTCTTCCTTTCTATTAACAACTTGTAAATGACAAAAGAGAAAAGTGACAAGATCAGCCTCAATCACTGGATTACATACACTAATATTCTGGGGGAATATATTGTTTGTGTGTGTGTATGCGTGTGTGCGTGTGTGTGTGTGTGTGTGTGTGTGTGTGTGTGTGTGTGTGTGTAGAGGGAATAAACTTGTGCCAAAATAAAACATTCAAAAAAATAGTGTACTTGGGAGAGTATAACATGAATATGGATATCTACATAGAATGCAAATATCAATTCCTACTCAAATAGTAAAAGTAGCCAATTGATTTATATCCAATATTAATCCAACAAGAAGCTAGGAAAGAGTTCCAAGAGGGTTTTAGACACTAAAATAAGAGTTTGGGGTATCTTTGTAAATGGTGCTTTTTCTATCACCTAAGTCTCTCCTCTTTTCACTTTAATATAACAAAAGGAAAGTGAACTACAGGCTATTTACTTTTGGTGGAGGGAATAATATAGATTCTGAGAGGCTACTTAAGTATAAGTTAAGGCACTGATTTGATTTTTAAAATTTGTGAGCTCCCTTCCAAAGATTCTTTCTGTAAGTAGTTTTATCAACTCTACAGAGAAAAGAAACTCTAGAAATGCAAAGTCCTCAAACCACCACCAATTCAAAGAGTAAAACTCATGACAGTCTAACTCCTAGACCTCAGCCTTGTACCCAAAATGCCTGATGATGCCGTTTTTTAAGTATGCTTACCATCTTTTTCAGATGTACGTCCTAGCTCAATCACTGAATTTAAGAGGCAGATTCAACCTTTGCAATCAATTATCTAGCCCAATCCTTTCAGATAAGAAAAATGAAGGTATGATGAATAAAACAAATTAATTCTAGAGCCAAATGTTAGGTGTAGTACTTCGTTACCACACCAATGATGTTCCCAAGGGAAGAGGCTGAGCCTCCTTTCATAAACTAGAAAATCCCCAAGGGAAGAGATCATAGCACAGTATGGTGCAACAGAAGCCGCATGTAGAGTCAGAAAAGAATGAGGTCCTAGTCCTGACCTAGCTATTTATTAGCTATAAAACAAGGGGAAAGTCTGTCTGTCTGACTCTCAGCTTTTTTATCTGTAAAAGTGGGACACTAAGTTTTGCACTATCCAACTTTACTGAGGTTCTGTAAGCCTCAAATTGATGTTTATAAACTAAAATCTGTACATTTGTGCTACTATTCTTCCTTCTTTCAATATCCCTTGAATACTTAACATGATGCTTTGCATATTGTGGGTCCTCAGACCATGGTATTTAATAAACAAATCCCAGACACAGGTGAAGAGTTTCACAACAAATTTAGTAATAAATGTACTCAGCCATCAACTGGGAGATCTCTTGATCCAAGGTGTCCCTCTTTTGCTTTAACTCCTGGATTTCCAGCCTTAAGGAATCCTCATTTGTCTCATTAGCCTGGCCAGATTTGGGAGTGGGCACCTAAATGGCATAACAAGAAAAGATGTGAGTATTGACCTACCTATCAGTCAATATGATCAGTCCCCTAGTATCCATATGAATTGAATTCCCGAGTTCTCTTTCCAATTCTCTCTTGCAAAAAGCAGCATAGTAGAGTGGAAAGGCCCTTGGCTTAGCGTTGACATTTCTAGGCTATATGGCCTTAATTCATCTAACGTCTCAGAACAATAAATTCCTCTATCTCAGTTTACACTACTTACCTCCCAGGATTGTTGTAAAGAAAGGACTTTGTGCTATAAGAATTTTACCTTTGTATCTACCAAGTGACAAGGGTTGGGATTAGGGTTTTTTCAATACTTATTCTTTAGTCCTTTCTTCTTAGAGACAGCTTGGAGGAAAAATAAGAAAGTGAGACAGTTAAGGTTTAAAGAGTAGGTCCCTTGGAACATGTCCCTAGAATGATTCAGAAGGAATTGAAGAAGATAGTTCAAGGTGAAGAATAGGAAAAACTAATTCTTGACAAAGAATAATGGAATTATTCCTTGAAGTTCAATGAACTGCCACAGACTATCCCATATCTCCTTGATCTCTCTGGACCTCAGTTATCTCACCCGTAAAATGATGAGATTAGATTAGATGATTTATGCCAAGCACAGTGGGAATGCTAACAAGGATTAAAAGTTAAATAACAGTCATAAATCTAAAGGAAATTATAATGAACTAAAAAACAGACCACACACACACACACACACACAAAACTATACCACAAAATAGAACATGACATTGAACATTTCTAAGCTCTCTCTTAACCTTTAGATACATCTCCTATGGCCTACTGGACAGTTTGAGCTAGCTGGGTGTCCCCAAAATACATATATATAAACATATGTGATTTTTCCCCAATTACATATAAAAACCATTCCAAATATCCTTTTAAAAAACATTTTGAATTCCAAATTTTCTTCTTCCCTGCCTTCTGCCATCCCCTAGATGAAAAGCAATCTGGTAGTTTATACATATGCAATTATATAAAACATGTTTCCATTTCAGTCATTTCATGGAAGAAAATTCGAACTAAATATATTTGAAGAAAGTGAAAAACAGTATGCTTCAGGGTATAACACTCTCCAAAATTTATAAAGAAATAAGAGGGGAGGGAATTGATTAAGGTGGAATATAAAAGGTGTGTAAATTAATGAGAATAGGATAAAGAGGAAGGGAAAGAGTGGGAGGAGAGGATCGTCAGGATTCAGTCTTTATCAGTTCTTTGTCGGGAGGCAGATAGCATTTTTCATTATGAATCCTTTGGGATTGTTTTGGATCATATTATTGCTAAGAACAGCTAAGTCATTCCTAATTGATAATTATACAATTTTGCTATTACTGTTTCTCCTGTTTCTGCTCACTTCATTCTGTATCAGTTCATGTAAGTCTTTCCAGGTTTTCCTGAAATCCTACTCCTCAATTCTTATAGCACAATAGTGTTCCATTGCAATCATATCACAACTTGTTGAGTCATTCCCCAATTGATGGGCATCCTTTCAATTTCCAATTTCTTGCTACCACAAAAAAGAACTGCTAAAAATATTTTTGCAAAAATAGATCCTTTATCTTTACCTCCTTTTAAAAAATCTTAGATTTACAGATATCTTATAACTCAACATATCTACAATTGAACTCATTATCTTTTCCCTAAAACAGTCCCTACTTTTGAACTACCCTATTGATATTGAATTCACCATGATCCTCCCAGTCACCCAGGCTTGAGAAGTGTCAATCTCAACTATTCACTCTTGCTCATGCCACTCCCATCAACTGGGTCTTAAAGGATGCATTTCTAAAGGCAGAAGTATTGTTTCTTTCAGGCATTGGGAACTCAGTGAACAAAGACAAAGTACTAATTTATTAATGTGTAAATGCATATATACATCCACACACGTTAGAAAGAATGAGGTCATCATGGGCTACAGAGGTCAAGTTGGATATGTAAATGTGATTTGAGTTCAGCTTTAAAGAATGAACAATACCTCTGTACTTTGGAAATCACATTGGGAATGGGTTAAAGAAATAATACACACATATCTAGAAGAATATAAACCTCTGCAAAATTTATAAAGAAATAAAAGGAAGAGGGAATAGGATAAGGAGGGGTATAAAAGGTGTCTAAATTAATGAGAGTGGGATAAAGAGGGAGGAGAAAGATGGGGAGAGAGGATAAGAAAGGATTCTGGAGGGAGGGAGATTAATAGCAAGGCAAGCTAGGGGTAAAAGTAAAGTAGAAGAGTTAACAAGGATAGCAAATAAGAGACATACACAAACAGAATAATGATCAGAAGTAGAATTTATTAGAAAAGAAAATGTAGGAGTAATAATCTTTGATCTGAGACAAAGTCAAAATTTTAAAAGATTCAATCAGAAAGGAGAAACCTACATTATATGTCAGCCATATTCAAAACATATTCTAGTGTTTTAGAATATTCAAAATAACTAGATAGTATATGGTTGGAATATTGCTGTGGCATAAAAACCAGTGGGATTTAGAAAAATATGGAAAGACCTGGACCTAAGAAGGATGAGGTTATCTACCTTCAGAGAAACAGAGGACATATAAGCATAGTACAACCTTACAGAGATATATATATGAATATATATATGTGTATGTGTATATATGTATGTATGTATATATACATATATCTGTGCTTAACTGTAGCCTACTTGGGGTTAAGATTTCTGAGAGAGTCAGGCAAAGAGGGTGGTCAATAGTGCTAAATGCTGCAGTACACAAGAAGGATAAGGTGTGCAAAAAGACTAACAAATTTGGGAATTAAAATCTTTTGAAGATTTTGGTTTTGAAAGAAAGAAATTTAGCTGGAGGGGAAAGCAGGGTCTCCTAAAGTTTTCAAGAAGGGAAACGTACATTGGGTACATTTGTAGGCAGCAGGAAAGGAACCAGAAGATGACAGGGCGAGAGTGAAGTTTAAAAAATGACGACTGAGGGAAGGGAGCATCTAATTGAGAAAACTTATCAATCAATAAATAAGCATTTATTAAGCATGTAAATAGGTACACAAACATACACACTAGAATGAAGGTAATCTGAGAGAAGGCATTAGTAGCTAGCAGAGAATGTGAAAGAAGGTGGCATCTGAACTGAGTTTTTTTTCTTTATTTTTTTTGCTGAGGCAATTAAGTGACTTGCCCAGGGTCACACAACTAGAGAGTGTTTGTCTGAGGTAACATTTGAACTCAGATCCTCCTGACTTCAGGGCTGGTGCTCTATTCACTGCACCACCTAGCTGTTTCATGAGTTTTGAAGGAAATCAGGGATTGACACTTTAGGCATGGAGGACAGCCAGTGTAAAAGTACAGAGATGGGAGATGGAGTACTGTCTATGAAGGACAGCAAGTAGCCAGTTTGATTAGATAGTAAAGAAGTGATGTGTTAAAAGATTGTTAAGATAGGAAGGGACCAGTTTGTGAAGAATTTTAAATGACAGATGGACATACTATATTACTAGGTCTGTTTCCTAAAAGGATAAAAGAAAAAGGAAAAGGACTTACATAAGCAAAGTTATTTATAGAAGCTCTTTTTTTGTGGTGGCAAAGAACTGGAAATTAATAGGTTGCCCATCAATTAGAGAATGGCTAAACAAGTTGTGATATATGATTTTTTTTTTCTTTTTGCTGAGGCAATTGGGGTTAAGTGACTTGCCCACGGTCACACAGCTAGAGAATGGTAAGTGTCTGAGACCAGATTTTTACTCAGGTCCTCCTGACTTCAGGGCTGGTGCTCTATCCACTGAGCCACCTAGCTGCCCTGGGATATATGATTTTGATGGAATATCATTATGCTGTAAGAAATTATGAAGGGAATGGATTCAGAAAAACCTAAGACTCATATAAGCTGATACAAAGTAAAGTGAGCAGAACTAGAACATTGTACATAACTGCAATATTATAATGACTCAACTATTAAGACTTAGTTACTCTAATCAATACAGTGATCCAAGACAATTCCAAAAGGTTCACAAAGAAAACTGATGAATTCTGAATTAGGAGGGTGACTGAAGCATACTTTTTTCTCCTACTTTTTTTCTTTTTTTGGGGGGGGCAACATAGTTAATATGGAAATGTTTTGTTGAATTCACATGTATAATTCATAGCCTTCTCAATGAATAACGGATGAAAACAGAGAACCCAAAATTTCTTTTTTTTTTTTTAAATTAAAACTTTTTATTTGCAAAACATATGTATGGGTAATTCTTCAACATTAACCCTTACAAAGCTTTCTGTTACAAAATTTTCCCCCCTTCTCCCCATGAACCCAAAATTTCTTAAAATGATTAAAAATATATTTCCCCCCAATTTTAAAAAACATATTTAAAGTTTTGAGTTCTAAATTCTCTCCTCTCCACTCCCTGGAATAGATATATAGCTTATCCATATGTAATTATATGAAACATTTCCATATTAGTCACAAATAAAAGAAAAAAAAAGAAAGAAAGTGAAAATATCATGTTTCAGTCTGTATTCAATCAATATCAATTCTTTCTCTGGAAGGGGACAGTATGCCTTATTATTAGTCTTTTAGGATTGTCTTGAATCATTTATTGCTGAGAATTAAGTCATTCACAATTGATCATCATACAATATTGCTGTTAATGTGTACAAAGTTCTGGTTCTGTTCAATTCACTATGAATCAGTTCATATGTCTTTCCAGGTTTTTCTGAAATCTTCCCGTGTGTCATTTCTTATAGCACAATAATATTACATTACAATAATATACCACAGTTTGTTTAGCCATGACCCAATTGATGAGCCTCCCTTTGATTTCCAATTTTTAGTCATCAAAAGAGCTGCTACAGATATTTTCATACATATAGGTCCTTTCCCCCTTTTTGGATGCTTTTGAAACAGAGTAGTATTGCTGGATCAAAGGATATGCAGTTTTATAGTCCTTTGGATATAATTCCAAATTGTTCTCAAGAATGGTTGGATCATTTTTCTTCTGAATGATGATAATTGGGGAAATATGTATAGATATTTTAACATGTCTAACATATATTGGATTGCTTGCCATCTAAGGTAGGGGAGAGGGGGAAGACAAAATCTAAAATACAAGGTTATGCAAGGGTCAATGTCAAATTATTTTCATGTTTTGAAAATAAAAAGCTTCAAAAATAAAAAGGAAACGTATAGAATTGCACATGTTTAACATATTTGATTATTTGCTGTCTAAGGGAGAGAGTGAGAAGAGAAAGAAAAAAATTTGGAACATAAGGTTTTGCAAGGGTGAATATCGAAAATTATCTATGCATATGTATTTTTATTTTATTTTTTTATTAAAGCTTTTCATTTGCAAAACATATGCATGGGTAATTTTTCATCATTAACCCTTGCAAAGCTTTGTTACAAACTTTTCCCTCCTTCCTTCCACCCCCCCTCCCCTAGATGGCAGGAAGTCTAATACATGTTAATTATGTTAAAATACTTGACAAATTGAATATGTGTATACATATTTTTTTAAATTTTATTTTATTTGTATAACATATGTGTGGGTAATTCCTCAACATTAACCCTTACATAGCTTTCTGTTACAAATTTTCCCCCCAACTCCCCACCCCTCCCCTAGATGGCAGGATATCCACTACATGTTAATTATGTTAAAATACTTGACAAATCGAATATATGTATACATATTTCCAAACTTATCATTTTTGTACAAGAAAAATCTTATCTTGTTTATACATATTTATACAATTATCTTGCTGCACAAGAAAAATCTGATTTACAACAAGAAAAAAAACTCTGAGAAGGGAAACATAATCTATGCATATATTTTAAAAATAAAAAAAATATATTAAAATATAGCCTAAAAAGAATACAGAGACACCACATACCAAGATAAGATCTAAATGGGTTCATGATCTGGATATAAAGAGTGATACTATAAGTAAATTAGAGGAATGTAATATAGTTTACCTCTCAGACCTATGGAGATGGAATAAATTTATGTCCAAAGAAGAACTGGAACTCTTACTTGAAAACCAGATAGATAACTTTGACTATCTTAAGTTAAAAAGTTTTTGTACAAACAAAATCAATGCAGACAAGATTAGGAGGGAAGCAATAAATTGGGAAATCATCTTTACATTTAAGGGTTCTGATAAAGGTCTCATCTCTAAAATATATAGAGAATTGTCTCATATTTATAAAAATTCAAGCCATTCTCCAATCAATAAATGGTCAAAGGATATGAACAGACAATTTTCAGAGGATGAAATTAAAACTATTTATAGTCATATGAAAAGGTGCTCCAAATCACTATTGATCAGAGAAATGCAAATCAAGACAACCCTGAGGTACCACTTCACACCTGTCAGATTGGCTAAAATGACAGGAAAAGTTAATGATGAATGTTGGAGGGGATGTGGGAAAGCTGGGACACTGATATATTGTTGGTGGAACTGTGAACGGATCCAACCATTCTGGAGAGCAATCTGGAACTATGCTCAAAAAGTTATCAAACTGTGCATTCCCTTTGACCCAACAGTGTTTCTATTGGGCTTATATCCCAAAGAGATCTTAGAGGAGGGAAAGGGACCCACATGTGCAAGAATGTTTGTGGCAGCCCTTTTTGTAGTGGCTAGAAACTGGAAATTGAATAGATGCCCTTCATTTGGAGAATGGCTGAATAAATTATGGTATATGAATATTATGGAATATTATTGTTCTGTAAGAAACGACCAGCAAGATGATTTCAGAGAGGCCTGGAGAGACTTACATGAACTGATGCTGAAATGAGCAGAACCAGGAGATCATTATACACGGCAACAACAGTACTATATGACGATCAATTCTGATGGACATGGCTCTCTTCAACAATGAAATGTTTCAAA
>JAJPUD010008431.1:52654-89623 GCA_023553655.1 Myrmecobius fasciatus | reverse complement strand
TCACTATTGATCAGAGAAATGCAAATTAAGACAACTCTGAGATACCAATACACACCTGTCAGATTGGCTAAAATGACAGGAAAAGATAACGATGAATGTTGGCGGGGATGTGGGAGGGCTGGGACACTAATACATTGTTGGTGGAACTGTGAACGGATCCAACCATTCTGGAGAGCAATTTGGAGCTATGCTCAAAAAGTTGTCAAATCCCTTTGACCCAGCAGTGTTTCTACTGGGCCTATATCCCAAAGAGATTTTAGAGGAGGGAAAGGGACCCACATGTGCAAGAATGTTTGTGGCAGCCCTTTTTGTAGTGTCTAGAAACTGGAAACTGAAGGGATGCCCATCAATTGGAGAGTGGCTGAATAAATTATGGAATATGAATGTTATGGAATATTATTGCTCTGTAAGAAACGACCAGCAGGACGATTTCAGAGAGGCCTGGAGGGACTTGCATGAACTGATGCTGAGTGAAACGAGCAGAACCAGGAGATCATCATGCACAGCAACAACAGTATTAAATGATGATCAATTCTGATGGACATGGCTCTCTGCAATAAAGAATTGTCTCAAACCAGTTCCAATTGTTCACTGAAGAAAACCATATACACCCAGAGAGAGGAAAATGAAATATGGACCACAACATAACATTTTCATGATCTCTATTGACATTTGCTTGCATTGTGTTGCCTTTCTGTGATTCTTTTTTTTTCTTGTAGATAGGATTTTTCTTGCATAACTTCTCAAGCATTTCAACATTATTAACATGTAGTAGACTTCCTGCCATCTAGGGGAGGGGAGGGGACTGGGGGTAAAATTTGTATTGGAAAGCTTTGTAAAGAGCAAGGTTGGGGAACTACCCATACATATGTTATACAAATAAAAAGCTTAATAAAATAAAATAAAATAAAATAAAATAAAATAAAAGATACACATGGATAATTTTCCAACATTAATTCTTTCAAAGCCCTGTGTTCCAATTTCCCCCCTTCTCCTTACCCCATCCCCTAGATTACAAGTATTCCAACATATGTTAAACATGATAAAATATATGTTAAGTCTAATATATGCATGCATACTTATACAATTATCTTATGGCACAAGAAAAATCAAATAAAAAAGGAAAAAAAATGAGAAAGAAAATAAAAATGCAAACAAACAACAATAAAAAAGTGAGAATGCTATGTTGTGATCCAAACTCAGTTCCCACAATACTCTCTCTGGATATAGATGACTCTTTTCATCATAGGTTCATTGGAACTGGTCTGAATTGTCTCATTATTGAGAAGTACAACATCCATCACAATTGATCATCATATAATTTTGCTGTTGCCATATACCATGATATCCTGGTTCTGATCATTTCACTTAGCACCAGTTCATGTTAAGTCTCTCCAGGCCTCTCTGAAACCATCCTGCTGATCATTTCTTATAGAAAAAACAATATTCCATAACGTTCATATAACATAACTTATTCAGCCATTCTCCAACTGATGGGAAGCCACTCAGTTTCTAGTTTCTTGCAACTGCAAAAAGGGCTGCCGCAAACATTTTTGTACATGTGGGTCCCTTTGCCTCCTTTAAGATCTCTTTGGGATATAAGACCAGTAGAAACATTGTAAGATCAAAGAATATGCACATTTTGAAAGCCCTTTGGGCATAGTTCCAAATACCCTCCAGAATAGTTGGATCAGTTCACAACTCCACCAACAATGTATTAGTGCCCAATTTTCCCACATCCCCTCCAACATTAGTCATTGTCCTTTCCTGTCATCTTAGCCAATCTGAGAGGTGTGTAGTAGTACCTCAGAGTTGTCTTAAGTTGATTTTCTCTGATCAATATTGATTTAGAGTACCTTTTCATATGACTAGAAAAGGTTTCAATTTCTTCATCTGAAAATTGTCTGTTCATATCCTATGACTATTTATCAATTGGAGAGTGGCTTGAAATCTTACAAATATAAGTCAATTCTCTCTATACATTTTACAAATGAGGCCTTTATCAGAACCTTTGAGTGTAAAAGTATTTTCCCAGTTCATTGCTTCCCTTTTAATCTTGTCTGCATTAGTTTTGTTCGTACAAAAACTTTTTGACTTAATATAATAAAAAATTATTGAATTTTTATTCAATAATGATTTCCAGTTCTTCTTTGGACACAAATTTATTTCTTTTCCACAGATCTGAGAGGTAAACTATATTTTGTTCTTCTAATTTGCTTATATCACTTTTTTTGTCTAAATCATGAATCCATTTTGACCTTACTTGGTGTATAGGGTGTTAGGTATGGGTCAATACCTAGAGTCTCCCATACTAGTTATCAATTTCCCCAGCAGTTTTATCAAAATTTTTGAGTTTTTATCTCAAAAGCTGGGGTCTTTGGGTTTGTCAAAGACTAGATTACTACATTGACTATTTTGTCCTGTGAACCTTACCTATTCCACTGATCTACTACTTTATTTCTTAACCAATATCAAATGGTTTTGATGACCACTGCTTTATAATATAGTTTTTTTTTTCATAAAACAAACTCTTAATTTTATTTATTAATTCAATAATTTTCTTATTTTCAATTTTATTAATTTCTCCTTTTATTTTCAGAATTTCAAATTTGGTATTTAACTGAAGGTTTTTAATGTATTCTTTTTCTAGCTTTTTTAGTTGTAAGCCCAATTCATCAATCTTGCTTTCTCTATTTTATGCAAGTAAGTATCTACAGATATAAAATTTCTCCAAATAACCACTTTGGTTGCATCCCACAAATTTTGGTATGTTGTCATTCAAATCTTCACACTTCAAGGTACCAGCAGGAATCCCTCCAATTTGTAGGTAATGCCCAACTACATTTTGATCACTAATAGTGGTCACTTGTTTTTCATTGAAATGCAAGTAGATTTAAAGTAAGTCTGAAATTTTCTTCTACTCTCCACAGTTTTTAGAAATATGATTTTTTTAAGTGACTAATACATGTCTCTTTAATATTTCAAAAAATCTTTACTTCCTTTTCCCTCTTAAATCAAGGCTGAAGAGGGTAGAGCCAAGATGGTGGAAAGTAGACAGAGCTCTTCCTGGTTTCCTTAGATCAATACCAGATCAAGCCTCTGAACTGGTTTTAGAATGACAGAAGCCACAAACTCTTGGAATGTAACAAATTTCCAGGAGAAGATATTTTGGATGAACTTCAAGAAAGAAAAAAATGGGCACAGGGGTCAGGAGGATAGGGGTGGGAGAGTGGGAGAGGACCCAACATGCGCAGCACAGGGACCCAGGATAGAGTGACTTCCTTGCTTTGGGGGAATCTACTAGGAGACTCTTAGGAAAATACAACAACATTGGGTACTCTGCCCTGGTTCAGAAGCCAGTGACTCAGCAAATTAGCTGTGAAACACCCAATGTAGCTACTACAAAAGGCACATAGTGAGTTCCTGATCTCCAGAGTAACATGGGACTTGGCCATGTCTACACAATATAGGGAAGAAGCACTGGCCTCAGGACAGCATGAAATCCCTGTTGCCTGTAGAGAAAGCTTGAGAGAATCTCCCCTTTGCCCTAAAAGCAGTTTTCAACCTTAAAAATGAGCAAAAAAGGGCAGCTAAGTGGCACAGGGATAGAGCACCAGTCCTGAATTCAGGAAGACTTGAGTTCAAATCTGGCCTCAGACACTTAACATTTTTTTAGCTGTGTGACCCTGGGCAAGTCACTTAACCCCAATTGCCTCAGCAAAAAAGCAAAAAAAAAAAAAAAAAAAAAAGAGCAAAAAAAAAAAAAAGCAAAAAAGATCTGACCATATAGACCTTTTATGGAAACAGAAAAAAACAGACTTCAAATACTGACGATACTAAAGGAAAATCATCTCCAGATGAAGCCCCAAAGGGTGATACGAGTTCATTTCCATCTCACAAGGCTCTCTTGGAAGAATTCCAAAAGGATATTAAAAGAAAATTAGAAGAAAAATGGGGGAAGGAAATGAGAACTTTGCAAGAGTATTTGGAAAAGGAAACATAGAAATTATCTGAAGAAAACTCCTTATAAAATAGATTTAGTGAAATGGAAAAACATAACTCTTTACAAAATAGATTTGAGAAAGAAGCCAACTCATTGAAAAAAAAGAATTTGTGAAATGGAAAAAAACCCAATTAACAAAACAACTCATTTAAAAATTTAATTGGCCAAATGCAAAAGGAAAGAAAAGAGGTAATTGAAGAAAAAATTCACTAAAATTTAGAATTAAACAAATGAAAGTGAGACTTTCAAGTCAATGAGATTTCAAAAATCCATCAAACAAAACCAAAAAAAAGAAAAGAAAAAATAGAGGAAAAAAAATGAGAAGTCTAATAAATTGTGCTCCAATATTTTACCTTTATTCTGAATGTTGATTATCACTTCGCTTTAAATGTGTTTCTCATAAACAACATACTATAGAATTCTGGCTTTTAATCCAGTCTGCTATCCACTTCTGTTTTACCCATTTTACCTCCCTTTCCTCTTCTAACAGTACAACCCCTTTTCTACCCCTAGTTTCTTTTTCATATCATCACAATAAAATGAAATTATGCCTACACCCTGTAAGTATATCCATAACAAAGATACAGTTCTCAAGAGTTAAACATATCAACTTCTCATATAGGGATGTAAAGTTTTTAACTTTTAAAAATAGCATATTTTTTCTTTCCTTTTTTACCCTTTTATGCTTCTCTTGAGTTCTGTATTTGAAGACCTTTGGAGAAAATTGAATGGAGACAGAATGGAATATTTTTTTTCCTTGTTAGCACATGGAACATACACAAAAATTGACCATGCATTAGGCCATAAAATCCTCAAAATAAAAGGCAAAAAGGCACATACAGTTAATGCATCTTTTTCACATCATGATGCAATAAAATATATTAAATAAAGGATCAGGGAAAAATAGAGCAAAAATTAACTGGAAACAAAATAATCCAATCATAAAAATGAGTGGTTGAAATAATAAATCATAGGCACAATTGATAATTCCACCCAAGAGAATGACAATAATGAGACAACATACCAAAATTTATGGGATGCAGCTAAAGCAGATCTTAAAGGAAGTTTTATATTTTTAGATGTTTACTGGTATAAAATAGAGAAATAGAAGAGTCTGTCAGGGAGAGGGAGGGAGGAAGGGAGGAAGAAAAAAATTGGAACACAAAGTTTAGCATGGGTGAATGTTGAAAACTATCTATGCTTGTATTTTGGAAATAAAAAGCTTTATAAAAATAAACCTTTACCCTTTCTTACTTCACCCTCACTACTTCTTCTCTTCCTCATTTTCCTTCTTGGGCTTTTCTCCAAAATTCTTCCTTCAGATTCAGCTCTTCTCTTACAGCTTACAGTTCATACAGCTCTTTGTATGCTTCTTTGTATTCATCATATTGCCATTTTTATGGGGCAGTAATTTTTTTACATTTATGTATTGCAATTTTAGACTTTCTCAAATGCAAATTAAGACAACTTTTAGGTACTACTCCATACCCATCAGATTGGCTAAGATGTCTGGAATAGATAATGATGAATGTTGGGGGGATATGGGAAAACTAGGACAATGATCCATTGTTGGTGGAGCTGTGAAGTGATCTAACCATTCTGGAGAGCAATGGGCTATCAAACTGTGCATAGCTTTTGCTCCAGATATGATGCTACTGTGTCTATATCCCAAAGAGATCATAAGAAAGGGGAAAGGGCCCCTATATGCAAAAATGTTTGTAGCATCCCTTTTTGTAGTGGCAAGGAACTAGAAACTGAATAGGCGACCATTAATTGGAGGATGGCTGAAAAAGTTATGGTATATGAATATTATTGTTCTTTAAGAAATGATGAGCAGAATAATTTCAGAAAGACTTGGAGAGACTTACATGAACTGATCCTAAGTGAAGTGAGTAAAACCAAGAGAGTGTTGTACACAGCAACAATGAGATTATGTGATGATCAACTGATGGACAATGGCTCTTTTCAACAATGAGGTGATTTGGGCCAATTCCAACAGACTTTTTTTTTTTTTGCCAAGGCAATAGGGGTTAAGTGACTTGCCCAGGGTCACATAGCTAGGAAGTGTTAAGTGTCTGAGACCACATTTGAACTCAAGTCCTCCTGACTTTAGGGTTGTTGCTGTATCCACTGCATTATGTCCCTTTAATAGACATGATGGAGAGAACCATCTGCATCCAGAAAGTAGACTGTGTGAGGACTGAATGTGGATCAGAACATAGTATTCTCACCATTTGTGTTGCTTGTCTCCTTTTGTTTTTTTCTCTTTTTTCCTTTTTGATCTGATTTTTCTTGTGCAGCATGATAAATGTGGAAATCTGCATAGAACAATTGCACTTGTTTACCATATATTGGATTACTTGATGTCTAGTGGGCACCAACGGAAAAGAAGGGAGAAAAATTTAGAAAACAAAGTTTTACAAGGGTAAATATTGAAATCTATTTTTGCATGCATTTAAAAAAATAAAATGCTATTATTAAAATACTCTTTGATCCAGCAGCGATGCTACTGTGTCTATATCCCAAAGAGATCATAAAAAAGGGGAAAGGACCTACATGTGCAAAAATGTTTGTAGCAGCCCTTTTTGTAATGACAAGGAATTGGAAACTGGGTGAATGCCCAATAGTTGGAGAATAACTGAATAAGTTATGGCATAAGATGATATGGATGTTATTGTTCTATAAGAAATGATCAGCAGGATGATTTCAGAAAGGCCTGGAGAAACTTATATGAACTAATGCTTAGTGGAACTAAGAGAACATTGTACACAGCAACAAGATTATATAATGATCAATTCTGATGGATATGCCTTTTTTTTTCAACAGTGAGGTGATTCAGGCCAGTTCTGATGATCTTGTGATGGAGAGAGCCATCTTCACCTAATGAGAGTTCTGTGGGGACTGAGTGTGAATCACAACATAGCGTTTTCCCTTTTTGTTGTTGTTTCTTTGCATTTTGTTTTATTCCTCATTTTTTCCCTTTTTGATCTGATTTTTCTTGTACTGCATAATAATTGGAAATATATATAGAAGAATTGCACATGTTTAACATATACTGGATTACTTACTGTCAGGGAGAGGGAGGGGGGAAGGGAGGAAGAAAAAAATTGGAACACAAAGTTTAGCATGGGTGAATGTTGAAAACTATCTATGCTTGTATTTTGGAAATAAAAAGCTTTATAAAAATAAACCTTTACCCTTTCCTACTTCACCCTCACTACTTCTTCTCTTCCTCATTTTCCTTCTTGGGCTTTTCTCCAAAATTCTTCCTTCAGATTCAGCTCTTCTCTTACTAGATCAGTTCACTCTACTCTTAAGATCTTCATCTTTAAGAGCTTCTTATTCTAGTCAAGTTTTGCTTCATAGTTGGTTCTTTTCTTTCAGCTCAAGTTCATATGTTCTTCCCATTTTTCTAATTTTCTTTTCCCAAAATTCAGCATCTGGTCATCTATGTCACCCTCACAAATCACTCTCTTTTTATTTAGCCTTAGTTGATCAATATAATTATACAACATTTAAATTTTTGTTTTTCTTTGATATCCTGTAGTCATTGTGTATATGTCCATACATATGTGTATAATAATCTAATTATTGTTCTGCTTTACTTAACTTTGCATCAGTTCATACAGCTCTTTGTATGCTTCTTTGTATTCATCATATTACCATTTTTATAGTGCAGTAATTTTTTTACATTTATGTATTGCAATTTTAGACTTTCTCAAATCAAAGAGCATATAATTAATTTCTAATAGTTTATGGCTACAACAAAAGGCTATCATCATTCATTTCATCCAACACAAACAAGTGTTAAAATATTTTTTTAAATAATTGACCACTATGGTGTATTAAAAGAACTTAAGTTCCAAAAGATATATCTATATATTAATATACATAGTAATATATCATATATATATGCATATATATATATATATATATTACTCATTTTCTTAGGGTTTCTTGCTTTCCACAATTTTTTATTTTGTAAAACTGATTTTTGTGTTGATATTTCTATCAACAATGCATTGGTGTACATTTCTTTCTATAGTTCCTACAACTTTGACTCTTTCAATCTTTTGCTATCTTTGTCAATTTGCTTTACGTGCAAGTGTACTTTAAGGTTTTTTTGGATTTTATTTCTTTAATTTATGTGGAGAAATTTCTTTACAATTATAAATAATTGGCAATTTTTTAGGGAAATATTTTTTTCCAAATAATTTTATTATTACAGTTGGAAATGGATCTTGGTCATTGTTAAATCCCTGTTTTTCTAGGATAATAGACCTTTATCAGAGTATTTTGTGCAATATATCCCAATACAAACTTTACCTTTTTATCCTAACAAAATTAATTTTGTTTGTGCAATAACTTTTCAGTTTCATTTAATCAAAATTTCCTTTTCATTGACTTCTTTTGTCTGCTCTTCTTTTTCTTTTCTTCCCTTTCCTCCTATGCTAGACTTCATCTAGTACTTAAAAAAAATCTAACATTTATTTGTAGTTCCATATCTAACCATCTTCCTTGTTACCTATTTTCTTATTAAAAAATAATATTGTTGAAGGCAGTGGCCTTGTCTTATTTAAACTACTCACTCAACACCTAATACACTGACGTGCCCACTTTGGCTATTTAATCATTTTTTTTATTGGCCAAATAGCTAAGAATTCTGCAGAGTAGTTTGACTTATACAATTTCTTTAGTGCTGGAAAATGTATTTGTATAAGCTGCATGCTTAATGTATGAGTTTCTTTGCTTGAACAAAAGTTATTTTATAATAAGGAAAGAATCATACAGATGAATTCATGTTCACATTTTATCTCAGCTTGCAGCATAAAGACAAGCTATGTGCAGTTTTTATTTTCTGAGTTATGGCATGTTAGAAAAAGTATTGTATTTTCAGTACTCCCAAGTCTTCTATGTAAATATGTATAAGCAAAAAGTACATCTTAGTATGAAGCTGGAATGAAATCATACAAAGAAAGAAAACATGTGTTGGCCTCCTTAGTCTTTTCATTTAAGTTTTAATTAGTTTTTTTTTTTCATGTGCCCAGATAACCAGATCTCACTATTTGTACATAGTTACCAATAATGCAGGAGAAGAAATTTTTTTGTGGAATTGGAATCAAGAATCTAAGAAATGTGCTTCTGAAGTCATTCCACTGAGATTCTGAACAATTAGGGTTAGTAAGGAAGATTTTTTTTTTAAGGTTATAGCAGGTTTTGTGGAAATGTTAGTAAGTACTTCGACCCTGGATGTTTAAGCAATTATTTTACACAGTAACTTCCTGGTATTTTAAACAAACTCAATAAGCAATGCTTATTCTAAATAATATGCAGTTTATGATAGTTTGCTTTTGCTATAAACAGTTACAACTGCAGGGTGATTTTTGCGAAAATGAAATAGAAATACAAGGAGAAAGAATTTTCTTCATACCTTTGAAAATTAAAAATAGTACTCATGGAAACATTTATTTTCATGATATGTATAATCCATTTTAATTTGATTTTTTTTGCTAGTAAAAAGATATGGACATTATCCATTAACTGTGGACACAGAACTCTTGTTCCATACTTTCTAAAAAATCTACATCATCAAGGCAGTCCTGGCTTTCAACTTGTGGGTAGGTCAAGCCGTAATACAAAGGCATTTCCCCTGATAACAGATATTAGCTTGCAGAGACAGATATGAAAGGGAATTTTTTCTGTCACTGAAGTGGAACAGAAAACTAGACGACAGAGGATCATAAGGAGAAAAGTACAATCCATTGCACTATATACAGTTTATCTAACCACAGAAAGGCTGTATTGACCACAGGGGAATTTAAACCAATTGTCCAAAGGAGTTTTAAAATGTCGAACCTGCTACTTAAAACCTTCAGCCATTCTTCTGTGTTTATTCAATGCAATTCTTACACTGACCCCTGCATATGAGAAAGACCTATCTGCCCTTGTTCTAGGCTTTCCAGTGACTTCCAGTATTAAATGAATTTGTTTAGCACTGACTTTAATAGTGATAGTAAACAGTATTTCCTATCTGAAAAACAGAGAGTGGGCTCTAGGGTAAGCTCCTTGGTTCTTTTAATGTCTCAAATAACATTTTGGTAGATGGATATGAGGACTCTGAGGAAAAAGTCCACTGAAAGTTGTAGCCAAAAGTTCTTAAAAATCCTTTCCCTCTCATCCTTATAATAGTGCAAATTTATTTTATTGATGTCATTTGATTTGGGGAAATGCTCTGGAGCCTATTTCATCAGATTTTCCATACTTTTTCATTTAAAAATCATTTCTTTTGAGATCAATGTTCAAACACAGGAACTGAATTTGTATTCTATTCAAACTCCATTCTTCATATGGAAAAAACATTTAAGAGACCAGTCAGAAGCTTGTAAAAGTGTCAAACACTGTCGTCTGCCTGCTTAAATAGATTGGTCACATGTAGCATCTTACACCTGGACTCCTTGGATTGTACTGATTGCTTTTTAACTTCTGAATGCAATTAAGGATGAATCTTTTAATCTGTAATGCCCTATATGGATGGGGATCCATTTATATGATAAATTTCCTCTTTCCCTGGTTATAGTAATCAAAATTACTTATAAAGTGTTTTTCTTAATAATTCCTTGTTTTCAAACTGGGTAGCAGATGATAGGGAATGCTTTTGTGCAAAAACCCGAGTTTCTCACCATTAATGTTTTGAGAAAAGTTTGACTAGTTAATATTTAGTGCAAAGTTTCTCCCATAAGGCTCATGGTATTAGAAGTAGACAAAATAACTTTGAGCCTATATTATATAATTATATATTTATAATATATAGAATTTAAGTATAATCATATAAAATAATATATTGCCACACATGTATTGTTGAGTTGTTTCAGCAGTGTATGACATCGTAACCAATTTTGGGTTTTCTTGGCAAAAATACTGGAATAGCTTGTCTTTTCCTTCTCCAGCTCAGATGAGGAATTGAGGTAAGGAGAGTTAAGTGACTTGCTTAGGATCATACAGATAGTATATATCTGAAGATAGATTTGAACTGAAGTCCTCTTGATTCAGGACTAGTGTTCTACTTACTACCTCTTATATAACCATGTATTATGAGGTATATACCTTATATAGAGAGATACAGATATGCTTATATTCCTGAATTATATATACACATAATTAAATATATATGTGTAATTCTTCTTTGTTCCAGAATTATACACATATATGTATATACACATATATTTAAGAATATAATTGAATTATATACATATACATTTAATGTGTATGTATACAGATGTGTGTATGTATATATGTATGTGTGTATTTCTTAAATAGCATTATTCATTCTTATTCTGCTTTGAAGTTTTATTATTGTAATATATAATCTCCTTGAAGATAGAAATTATTTCAGTTTTTGTCTTTGTATCTCCTGTATCTAGTACAATGACTGGTTTATAGATGCTAGTTGATTGATTGCTTTTACCTTGCAGACTGTTATAAGACATTATGAAACTCTATTATCTTGATTATAAAATTTATTTTAAAATACTGAGATGCTAAGTAATATTCTATGCCTATAATATATCAAACTCAGAGCCAGGGAACTGAATGGTAGAATACTTGTTTGTTTTGTTTTGCTTTTGTTTTTTGATGAGTCTTTGTTTCTGGGAAATTTTTTTTCAATTATTAAAGGAATTTTGGAATTTCCTGAGAGCACTATAATCTTCTTTTGTCTAATTCTGGGCTCAAGTCATCCATTTGCCTTGTTTGACCCAAATATATATGCTGATGGACAAGCTCAATAGATTGTGTATTAGCTTTATGCTGATAATTTTCATATCTACCTCTACTGACAACTTTTCTATCGATCTTCAATTTCTCACCTCCAAATTCCTTTCAGATGTCTTAAACTGGACATTCTGTAATCATCTTAAATTTAACATGTCCAAAATGGAACTCATGAACTTTCCCCCCCTAAAACCTTTCCTTCTTGAGGGCATCATTACCCTCAAGTCTCACAACCTAGATGTCATTCTTCACTCATTATTTCTTACTCTCCATGTGCAATATGTTTTCAAGGCCCTTGATTTTACTTTTGCAACATTTAGTGCCTCCTTCTTTCAACACTGTCATTGCCACTATGCGGATTCAGGTTTTCATCATGTTACAACTGGATTATTGTAGTATCCTGCTCCTGAGTTTATTTTCCTTAAGTTTTCCCCATTCTCTATTCCAACCTTTCTTTCATTCAACTACCAAAGTGATTTTCCTAAAATGCATGTCTGTCTATATGTCAACTTCCCTCAATAAACTAAAGTTGTTCCCTATAGACTCCAGAATCAAATTAAAAATCCTTTATTGTCAAGTACTTTGTTAACTATGACAGCAAAAGATTTAGTAGGTCTTAGGTTTGGTGGGAGAAATGGCCTCCTTATTATACATTCTTACTCTATTTAAAAAATGCTATCCTTTATCATCTTCATCTCTTGATTTCCTTGGCTTCTTCCAAATTCCAGATAAAACTCCAAGTTTTACAAGAAGTTTTTTCTAACTCCCCTTTATGCTAGTGTCTTCCATCCATTGATCCACTCATCATTTCCTAGATAGAGCTTGTTTGTATGTTATTATTTGCATAAGGTCTCAATCATTAAATTAAATTCTCCTTAAGGGTAGAGACTGACTTTTATATTTATTAGTTTCCTTAGTACTTATCAAAGTGTTTGGCACAACTCTTTTTTTTAAAAGCTTTTTATTTGCAAAACATATGCATGGGTAATTTTTCAACACTGACCGTTACAAAGCTTTCTGTTACAAATTTTTACCCCCTAGTCCCCACTCCTCCCCTAGATGGCAGGAAATCCACTACATGTTAATTATGTTAAAATACTCCACACATCGAATATATGTATACATATTTTTACAGTTATCTTGCTGTGCAAGAAAAGTCAGATCTACAAGAAAAAAAAATCTAAGAAGGGAAAAACAATGCAAGCAAACATCAATAGAGAGCATGAAAATGTGATGTGGTCCACATTTCATATCTCTCTCTTTGGGTGTATATGGCCTTCTTCACTGACCAATTGGAACTGATTTGAAACATTTCATTGTTGAAGAGGGACATGTCCATCAGAATTGATCATCATATAATCTTGTTGCCATGTATAATGATCTCCTGGTTCTGCTCCTTTCACTCAGCATCAGTTCATGCAAGTCTCCCCAGGCCTCTCTGAAACCATCCTGCTGGTCATTTCTTATAGAACAATAATATTCCATGACATTTATATACCATAATTCATTCAGCCAGTCTCCAATTGATGGGCATCCATTCAGTTTCCAGTTTCTAGCCATTGCAAAGAAATTTTTTGCACATTTTTGCACATGTGGCACATCTCTTAATAACTATTTATTGACTAACTGAAAACTTATTTTAATATAATTAATTTATTTTGTAATTTCTTTTTATACATTCAAAAACATTATTCTTAGAAAAGGCCATAAATTTCAACAAATTGAAAGTGGGTTCCAGTATACTCCCCACACACAACTTAAGACCCTTGCAGTATGGGATTTTTTTCTCCCCAAAACACTAATTTAATTAAATGAATTTGTTTGTTTTTATTTGTTTTAGTTTTAGTTTTTAACATTCAATTTTTTAAGATTTTGTGTTCCAAATATTTAGCCCTCCCTCTCTTACTTCCCTTTCTCCAAGACAGCAAGCAACCTGATATAGGTTAAATATATGCAATCCTTTTTTAAAAAATTGTTTTATTTTTCTGGTTATCATGTATATTAATTTGTAATACATATTTCTTTTTGAAACATGTAGGGAGAAAAAATCAGAACAAAAGGGAAAAACCATAAGAGAAAAAAAGAAAAAAGTGCAGATGGCATTTTCTTTCCAAAAGTTATTGGGATTGCAGTAGTTAAATGGTGCAATGGAGTCAGGAGGACCTGAGGTCAAATCTGGCCTTAGACACAGCATTTTCTAGCTGTGTGATGCTAAACAACTCACTTAATTCTCACCCCCTTTCCCCCCAAAACAAACAAAAACAAAATTTATTGGAATTATCTTGGATCACTGAACTGCTGAGAAGAATCAAGTCTTGAATAATTGATCATTGAGTAATCTTGCTGTTACTGTGTGTAGAGTATTCCTGGTTCTGCTTGTTTCAGTCAGCATCACTTCATGTAAATCTTTCTAGGCCTTTCTAAAATCATCTAGTTCATCATTTCTTATACAACAATAATATTCCATTACTTTCACATACCATAACTCATTCAGCCATTCCCAGTTGCTGGGCATTTACTAATTTTCCAATTCTCTGCCATCACAAACATTTTTGCACATGTGTGTCCTTTTCCCTCCTTTATGATTTTCTTGGGATACAGATCCAATAGTGGCACTGGTGGATTAAAGATGATACAAAGTTTCATATTCCTTTAGGCACAGTTCCAAATTGCTCTCCAGAATGGTTGGATCATTTCACAACACCACTAACAATGCATTAATGTCCCAGTTTTCCCATATCCTCTCCAACCATTTATCATTATCTTTTCCTGTTATTGGGCAATCCTTTAAAATACATTTCCATATTTGTCATGCTGTGCAAGAAAAATCAGAGCAAGAGGGGAGAAAAAACAAACAAAAAATGAAAATACTAAACCTTCATCCACATTAGTCTCCATAGTTCCTTCTCCAAATGTGGATATCATTTTCTATCTCAAGTCCAATTTCACAGTCTTGAATCACTGCATTGTTGAGAAGAGCCAAGTCCATCACATTTGTTCATCAATCTTGCTAAGTGTAATATTCTGGTTCTGCTTACTTCACTCAGCATCAATTTATCTAAGTCCAGGTTTTTCTGAAATATGCCTGTCCATTATTTCATATAGCAGAATAGTATTCCATTACATTCAAATGCCACAATTTGTTCAGCTATTCCCCAATAAATGGACATCTCCTTAATTTCTAATTCTTTGAAATTACAAAAACAACTGCTATAAATATTTTTGCACAAGCCATTCCTTTACCCTTTTTTATGATCTTTTTGGGATAGAATTTTTTTAATTGTTGTAAATTTATTTGTTTTTTAAGACAAATTGCTTTATGAATCATGTTGGAAGAGAAAAATCAAAGCAAAAGGGAAAATCATGGGAGAGATAAAAAACAGAAAAGACGTGAACATAGCATGTGTTATTTTTCATTCTATCTCCTTGGATCTTTTTCTGGATGCAGATGGCATTTTCTGTCCAAAATCTATTGGGATTGCTTTGGATCACTGAACCACTGAGAAGAACCAAGAGTTTCATAGCTGATCATTGAACATTCTGGCTGTTATTGTGAACAATGTATTCCTGGTTCTCCTTGTTTCGTCCAGTATCAGTTCATGTAAATCTTTCTAGGCCTTTCTATAATCCACTTGTTCATTATTTTATACAACAATAATATTCTATTACTTTCATATACCACAACTTATTCAGCCATTCCCCAATTGATGAGCTTCCACTCCTTTTCTAATTCTTTGTTATTACAAAAAAAGGTGTTACATTTTTGCACAAATGGGTCCTTTTCCCTCTTTTATGATTTCCTTGGGATACAGATCCAGTAATGGCACTGGAGGGTCAAAGGATATGCTCAATTTTCTATCTCTTTGGGCATGGTTCCAAATTACTTTCCAGAATGGTTGGATACATTCACAACTTCACCAAGAAATTAGTGTCCCAATTCCTAGATCTTTTCCAAAAATTTATCATTTTTCCTTTTCTCTCATATTAGCCATTCTGGTAAGTGTGAGGGAGAGGTAGTATCTCTGATTTGTTTTAATTTGCATTTTTCTAATAAGTAGTGATTTAGAATGTTTTATATGACTATTGATAGATTTAATTTTTTTTATCTGAAAATTGCCTATGCAAATCCTTTGACTATCAACTGGGGAATGACTTTTATTTTTATAGATTTGACTCTGTTTTCTATACATTTGAGAAATGAGGAACACTGGCTGTAAAAACTGTTTCCCATTTTAATGCTTTTCTTCTATTCTTGGTCACATTCTTTGGTTTGTGCAAAATCTTTTTTAAGCTAATGTAATCAAAATTACCTATTTTGTATTTGATAATGTTCTCTATCTCTTGTTTTGTTATGAATTCTTCCCTTCTACAAAGATCTGATAGGTAAATTATCCCTTGTTCTCCTAATTTGTTTATGATATCAAATTGTATCTAAAGTTATCTATTTTGACCATAAGGTCAAATGTGCTATATAGTGTAAAAATTTGATTTCTGCCACACGACTGTCCAGTTTTTCCAGCAGCATGTAATTTACCCTATCCTTTTTTCACCCCCCATTAATCTTTTTATATTATTACTCCACATTGTTTTATATAATCCTAGCAAAGTCAGCTTATGCACACGATTCTTTCTAATTATGTTTGTCAAGAGTTACAGGCACCAACTTTTCATATATATATAAACAATTTAACCATATTGAAAAACATATTTCTTTTTCTTTCCTGTTTACCTTTTTATGCTTCCTTGAATCTTGTATTTGAAGATCAAATTTTTAGTTTTAGTTTTTTCATCAGTATGAAAGTCTTCTATTTCAATGAATGTCCATCTTCCCTTGAACAATAATGCTCAATTTTACAAGATAGTTGACTCTTGTAATCTAAACTGCTTTGCCTTCTGGAATATCATATTTCAAGCCCTCAGATCTTTTAGTGTAGTTGTTGCCAAACTTGGAGTGTAGCCCTGAGTATGATTTCTTGAAATTTAATTTTTTTTCTGGCTGCTTGCAGTATTTTCTCCTAAAACTGATAATTATGGACTTGGCTATAATATTCTTCAGAATTGTCTCTGGTGCTGGGGCTCTTTACCTGTCATGAATTTTCTGTGTCAGCGCTTCTGGGGCTCCCAAGCTGTTCAGTGGGCTGATGTTGCCTGCCCTGTTCATTCTGTTATGCCCAACGTATTAGGACTAGCTGTTTACCTTCTATAATGGGGCTAGAGACCTCATAGCTAAATTGCTATGCTATTAGCCTGCTGAGCTAGTACTGAAGGGCCACATTTGCTGATAAGTGCTGTGCTTAAAGCTCCTTGCTAGCTTACCCAGAAACCTTCTGCACTGGCCTGTGCTCCACTTTTAACCAAATGAGATAGATCTTTCTTTCTTTCTTTCTTTTAATTAAAGCTTTTTATTTGCAAAACATATGTATGGGTAATTTTTCAACATTGACCTTTACAAAGCTTTCTGTTACAAATTTTTCCCCCTAGTCCAAACCCCTCCCCTAGATGGCAGGAAGTCCACTACATGTTAATTATGTTAAAATACTTGACAAATCGAATATTTGTATGAATATTTCCACACTTACTTTTATGTGCAAGAAAAGTCGGATCTACAAGAAAAAAAATCTGAGAAGGGAAACACAATGGAAGCAAACATTAATAGAGAGCATGAAAATGTTATGTTGTGGTCCACATTTCACATCCCTCTCTCTGGGTGTATATGGCTTTCTTTACTGAACAATTGGAACTGGTTTAAAACATTTCATTGTTGAAGAAAGCCATGTCCATCAGAATTGATCATCACATAGTCATATTGTTGTTGTATATAATGATCTGGTTCTGCTCATTTCACTCAGCAACAGCTCATGCAAATCTCTCCAGGCCTCTCTGAAATCATCCTGCTGATTGTTTCTTATAGAACAATAACATTCCATAACATTCATATACCATAATTTATTCAGCCATTCTCCAATTGATGGGCATCCATTCAGTTTCCAGTTTCTAGCCACTACAAAAAGGGCTGCCACAAACATTCTTGCACATGTGGGGCCCTTTCCTCCCTTTAAGATCTCTTTGGGATATAAGCCCAATAGAAACACTGTTCGGTCAAAGAGTATGCACAGTTTGATAACTTTTTAAGCATACTTCCAAATTGCTCTCCAGAATGGTTGGATCCATTCACAGTTCCACCAACAATGCATCAGTGTCCCAGCCTTCCCACATCCCCTCCAACATTCATCGTTATCTTTTCCTGTCATTTTAGCCAATCTGAGAGGTGTGTAGTGGTATCTCAGAGTTGTCTTAATTTGCATTTCTCTGATCAATAGTGATTTGGAGCAATTTTTCATATGACTAGAGATGGTTTTAATTTCATCATCTGAAAATTGTCTGTTCATATACCTTGACCACTTATCTATTGAAGAATGGCTTGAATTCTTACATATATGAGACAATTCTCTATGTATTTTAGAATTGAGGCCTTTATGAGAACCCTGAAATGTAAAGATGATTTCCCAATTTATTGCTTCCCTCCTAATCTTGACTGCATTAGTTTTGTTTGTACAAAAAAATTTTAACTTAATATAGTCAAAATTATCTATCTGGTGATCAATTAAGAGTTCCAGTTCTTCTTTGGACATAAATTTATTCCATCTCCACAGGACTGAGAGGTGAACTATCCTATGTTCCTCTAATTTGCTTATAATATCACTCTTTATATGTAAATCATGAACCCATTTAGATCTTATCTTGGTATGTGGTGTTAGGTGTGGGTCAAGCCCTAATTTTTTCCACACTAGTTTCCAATTTTTCCACTAGTTTTTTTTTTTTTGTTTTGTTTTTTAATCAAATAGTGAGTTCTTATCCCAAAAGCTGGAGACTTTGTGTTTATCAAACACTAGATTGCTATAGTTATTGCCTAGTTTGTCCTGTGATCCTATCCTATTCCACTGATCGACTACTCCATTTCGTAGCCAGTACCAAATGGTTTTGATGACTGCTGCTTTATAATAATAGTTTTAGATCAGGCACAGCAAGGCTGCCCTCATCAGCCTTTTTTTTTCATTAATTCCCTTGAAATTCTTGACCTTCTGTTCTTCCAAATGAACTTTGATACTATTTTTTCTAGACTTGTAAAATAATTTCTTGGGAGTTTGATTGGTATGGCACTAAATAAGTAAATTAGTTTGGGAAGTATTGTCATTTTTATTATATTTGCTTGGCCTACCCATGAGTACTTGATGTTTTCCCAATTGACTAGGTCTGATTTTATTTGTGTGGAAAGTGTTTTGTAGTTTTATTCGTATAGTTCCTGACTTTTCCTTGCCAGATAGATTCCCAAATATTTTATACTATCAACAGTTATTTTGAATGGAATTTCTTTTTGTATCTCTTGCTGCTGAACTTTGTTGGTACTATATAAAAATGCTGATGATTTATGTGGATATATTTTGTATCCTGCAACTTTTCTAAAGTTGTGAATTGTTTCTAACAATTTTTTCAGTTGAGTCTAGGATTCTCTAAGTATACCACCATATCATCTGCAAAAAGTATAATTTGGTTTCCTCATTACCTACTCTAATTCCTTTAATCTCTTTTTTTCTCTTACTGCCAAAGCTAACATTTCTAATACAATATTAAATAGTAATGGTGACAATGGGCAGCCTTGTTTCACTCCTGATCTTATTGGGAATGGTTCTAGTCTGTCCCCATTACATATGATGCTTGCTGATGGTTTTAAGTAGAATGCTACTGATCATTTTAAAGAAAAGCCCATTAATAGGAATGGATGTTGGATTTTATCAAATGCTTTTTCTGCATCTATTGAGATAATCATGATTTTTGTTAGTTTGGTTATTAATATAATTGATTATGCTGATAGTTTTCCTACTATTGAACCAGCCCTGCTTTCCTGGTATAAATCCTACTTGGTCACAGTGTATTATCCAGGAGATGACTTTCTGTAATCTCATTGCTAATATCTTATATAAGATTTTAGCATCAATAGTCATTAGGGAAATTGGTCCATAGATTTCTTTCTCCATTTTCACCCTACAGGGTTTAGCTATCAGCACCATATTGGTATCATAGAAGGCATTTGGTAATACGCCTTTTCCCCCTATTTTTTCAAATAGTTTATATAGTATTGGAATTAATTGTTTTTTGAATGTTTGGTAGAATGCACATGTAAGTCCATCTGGCCCTGGAGATTTTTTCTTAGGCAGTTGATGAATAGCTTGTTCTATTTTCTTTTCTAAAATGGGGCTACTAAATAATTTAAATAATTAAATATTTAAATAATTTAATTTCTCTTCCGTTAATCTGGGCAATCTATATTTTTTAGATATTTCTTCATTTCATTTAGATTATCAAATTTATGCATAAACTTGTGCAAAGTAACTCCTAATTATTGCTCTAATTTCCTCTTCATTGGTGGAAAGTTGTACCTTATCATTTTTGTGACTAACAATTTGATTTTCCTCTTTCCTTTTTCTAATCAAATTAACTAAAGGCTTATCTATTTTGTTTTTTTTTCATAAAACCAACTCAACTTTATTTATTAATTGAATAGTTTTCTTATTTTCATTTTTATTAATTTCCCCTTTTATTTTCAGAATTCCCAATTTAGTATTTTAATTGAGAGTTTTCAGTTTGCTCTTTTTCTAACTTTTTAAACTGTAAGCCCATTTCATTGATCTTCTCTTTCTCTATTTTATGTAAGTAAGCATCTAGAGATATAAAATTACCCCTTATAACTGCTTTGGCAGTATCATACAAATTTTGGTATGTTGTCTCATTATTGTCATTCTCCTGAATGAAAATAATGATTGTATCTATGATTTAGTTTAGATTATTTAATTTCCAATTAACTTTTGGTCTATTTTCTCCTGGCCTTATATTACATGTTTTATGGGAGAGTTCATCCCCATTCACATTTACAGTTAAAATAACTAAATCTGTATGTCCTGCCATCTTATTTACCCAAAGTTATGTTTTTCTCTTTCCTTTCCCCTTTCTCCCTCCCCAGTATTTTGTTTTTGATGACCACCTCCCTCTAATAGATCTACCCCCTTTAGAGTCCCTCCCTCTTTTTTTACACCTTTCCCTTAATTCTTCTTTTTTCCCTTCTATTAGTCTAGTCTTTTCTTTTCCTCCTTTCCTTCATCTTTCTCTATGGGGAGGGTCAAGTTTTTCTGTGAAACCCAATGTGTCTGATATTCTCTTTTAGAGCCCAATCTGATGAGAGTAAGATTCACACAATGCTCATCTCCCTCCCTTCTTTCCCTCAATTATGTTAGAATTTCTTTGCTTCTTAATGAGATTTTTCCTTATTTTACCTCTTTTTTTACTTTATTTTACCTCCTTTCCCCTCTTTTTCCAGTATGATAGCTCTTCTACCTCTAATTTCTTTTTCATTTTATCAAAGTAAAATCAAATTATATCGCCATTCTTTAAGTATACCCATAGTAGAAATAGAGTTCTCAAGAATTCTTACCTTTTTACCTTTTTATGCTTCTCTTGAGTTCTGTGTTTGGAGGTCAAATTTTTTGTTTAAATCTGGTTTTTTCATTAGAAATAGGTGAAATTCTCCTGTATCATTGAATGACCATCTTCTTCCCTGGAAGATAATGCTCATCCTAGCTGGATAACTTATTCTTGGCTGTAATCCAAGTTCCTTTGCCTTTCAGAATATCTGGTTCCAGGCCCTTTGATCCTTCAATGTGGAGGCTGACAGATTGTGTGTGATTCTAATTACAGTTCCTCAGTATTTGAATTGTTTCTTTCTAGCTGCTTGTAATATCTTTTCCTTGGTGTGATAGTCCTGAAATTTAGCCACAATATTCTTTGGGGTTTTAATTTTGGGGTGTCTTTTAGGAGGTGATCAGTGAATTCTTTTGATGGTGATTTTGCCTTCTGATTCTAAAACATCAGGACAGTTTTCTTTCATGATTTCCTGGAAGATAGCATGTAGATTCTTTTTTTTTCATCATGGCTTTCAGCATCTGTTTTCCAAGTCAGTTGTTTTTCCTAGGAGATTTTTTCATATTTTCTTTTTTTTTTCATTTTTTTTTGTTTTTGTTTGACTGATTCTTGAAGTCTTATTGAATCATTTACTTCCATTTGTTCAATTCTAATTTTTAAATAATTATTTTCTTCAGTTACCTTTTTTAGCTCCTTTTATAACTTGCCAGTTAATTTTTTTTGTTCATTGCAGTCTTTTCCCATTTTACCAATTATGTTTTCCAGTGACTTGTCTTTTTCCGTTTCACCAGTTTTGTTTTTCAGTGAATTTTCATCTTCTTCCATTTTGCCAATTTTGTTTTTCAGTGAATTTTTGTCTTTTGTCATTTCACCATTTTTGTTTTTCAGTGAGTTGGTCTTTTTCCAATTCAATTTTGTTTTTCAGTGAATTGGTGTCTTTTCCATATCTCTTTTGTAGGGCATTATATCCTTCTTGCACTGATCTCAATTCGTTTCCCCATTTTTCATCTAACTCTCTTTTGAGATTCTTTATGCAATCTTCCAGGAATGCCTTGTGAAATGGAGACCAGCTAATGCCTGCCTTTGTGGCTTCCTCTAAGTTGCTTTCCCTTTAGAAACCTCAGGATCTGAAATCTGTCCTTCTTTCTCTCCATAAACGCTGTCTGTTGTGAGAATTCTTTTCTGTTTCTTACTTATTTTTTAGAGCTTGAGTTCTGTTTAAAGCGAGGAGTGGCAAATGCATCTTTGTCCTGGGCACTTCAGCTGGTTGACTTCTGGTGCTGGGCTGGCCAGGCTAGGTCCCAGGTTTTCAGTGGTTTTCAATCTACCCTTCACCAAAGGCAGATCTGTCAAAGCACCTGCCCACAAGCAGAGCAAAGTTGCCCAAGCGTCTCCCAGGGACTTCCCGGGTGCTTAAAATCTGCCATGCTTTGTCCCAGCCACAATCTCCTGCACAGCTACACCCAACAAACCGCCCCAGCCCCTTCCCGTCTGAAACAGACCTGCTCTGGAGCTCTTCCAAGGTAATTTTTGCTGGAAATCTGTTGTACTCCAAGTATTTGGGGGTGCTTTGATTGGAACACCAGTTCAGAGGCTTAATCTGTTGTTGGTTTGAAAGAAGATCAGAAGAGGTCACAGAAAGTCATGTCTGCACTCTGCCATCTTGGCTCTGCCCCTCGAGATAGCAATTTAATTTGAAATCCTTCTAAATTATCCTGAATAGGAAAATTGTTTCTGCCTTTTTTTGTTGCTCCACAATCCACTTGAGGCTTGATTTAACATTGTTTCTGAAGGAAACTAGGGAGAGTTCAGGAAATTTCCTCAGTTTTCTTTATCATCTTCCAGAAATTCCATGGTGTTGTATATAAAGTTTACTTGCGTTATATATATATATGTTTAAAAAGACCTAACAAGATAGTCTAATTTATTTTAAGTTATAATGGAAGCCAAGTCAAAGTTTTTATGTTATATAGCTATATACACACATAGAAACATGTACATAGAAGTGAATATATTCATATTTAGTTATACATATATATATATATTTCATTAATATTTTAATTTATGTAGCAATCTTTATGGCAGGTATGAAATGAAACTTGGAATTTTGGCATTGTGAAAGATGCACAATGGCATTCAAACAGAATAGAATTTAGACATAATATAATGTGGTTCTGTTTTGTCTTCAGAATGCATGTTTGGTAGCAGTCTGAAATTACTGAAGTCCTTCTTTCACATAAGTGAAGGGTTTAATGCAATACACCAAAGTTTTTAAGATGGTCACTAAATATTGGGGGTGATTAATGTCTTTGATTTAATAAATATTTATTTTATTTATAAATTACTTTGCATGTTGACATTTTGTTGTTTATTTTGCTTATTTTTTCTTGATCTACTTATAATAGGGCAATTATTTATTTTTTAACTTGTGTATTGAACTACTGAGAGATTTATTACCAAGTTTAGAAAGGGGAATTAAACTCTATTCATGTTATCTATGTGTTGACATTAACATTTGAGAAAAATTCCCCAAGCCCTTCCCTAAACTAATTGATTCAATATGAATTGCTAGTAAACTTTTTAATACTTTCAGAAAATAAGCATTATTTTCTTAAAATTAATGGATATAGGCTTTAGGTTTCACTATATCAATTTTCTTATCTTTCAAATAGATTACATTTATTTAAAGCAATTTCCCTTAGTATTCAAGCAAATGAAAAATGATTTGTTACATGTGTATGTATAGGTATTTATATATATTTGCATATATGTGTATATATAGAACAAGTTGCATATATGTACATTTAAATGTATATATTCATATAAATGTATACATGTTCATGTGTACCAATATGCAATTAGTTATATGTAAACACATACATTTATATAAGTTGCTTCAATTTGATAAATATTTGTACATAAATGCCCACATGTATCCATATACATGATGCATGTGCTTATATATGCATGTGTGTATATATATATATATATATATATATATATACACACGCACACTCACACAATTTTGTGTGTCTTTGTGTATTTAAGTTTAATTTTTAGTCCCAAATAAGCACAGAAACACATACCATAGAGTACTTATCAGGTCTGGCAATTGAATGATAGTTCAGATCCTGACATTTGTTACTTGTGTGGTGTTGATCAAGTAACTTTATCTCTCTGACCCACAGTTTCTTGAGCAGTAAAATTATGGAGTTGGGTAAATGTATTTTAAGCAGTTTATTGCTCTAAATCTCTGATTCCACCATATTTACATTTCAATCACTCAACCTTCTTTATTTGACCTTTTTATATGCTTGAATTGCAGTTTATTTATGTATTTGTTTACATATTCTAGGTCCTTAATGAATTCAAAGTATCTTTATCACTTGAGTGGCTAACAAAATGTATTGCAGAAGATATGTCTATTTTCACTGAATGGAATTGTCAGGATATATCAATTGACTGGATCTTCTCCTCATCCTAAAATAAAAAAACAAAATCTTCCCTCCCCCCCAAAAAACCCCAAACCTTTTTCTTGAGACAATAATTGGTCTGAATGTTCACAAAAAAAGGTTATAACAATTAAAGGAAGTATAATATTGTAAAACTGATAATAAAGTGTGCTTCCCACATGTTGGAAGAGAGGTAATGGACTTGTAGATGTGGAATGATACATACAATTTTAGCTATAACCTTTATATTTATTTTTTAAGTAATGTAAAATAATTTTTAGCTTAACTATACTTATTTGTTTCAAGGGAGGGATTTTATTGTGGGGACAAGAGTAAATGAAAATAGTGATATTAATTCCCTCTAACTCCCTAAAAGAAATTTTAGAAGCAGTAAAATTTAAAAAGTAATATATATATATGTATAATAAATATATATATATATACATAAAGCAGTATATATATGTGTGTGTGTATATATGTATATATATACACATATATACATATATAATATGACCACTCTTGATTCCGGAAGAACAATGACAACATATTGTATTTGTGACCATGAAGTACTGAGGGTGTGAAATATTCCATCACACATCCTCTGGAATAGCAAGTGGTTATTTTATTGGTCATAGTTCTTAACAATTTCACTCGTAGTATCTGATAGTTGGAAAGACAAGTTCGACAAATAGTATTTGGACATTAAGGAATTATTTCCCTTGATTATCAATACTTTACCAGAAATTTGTTTATCTTCCCTCCCCTCCTCCCATAGCCTGGGAGGGGAGGGCAGGGAATAGATTTATGTCAATTTTTTGATAAGCAGATGTATGGAAGATGTTATTAATATAGAGTGTTGCATGTACTTTAATATAAGATCATTGTATTATTAGTTTTAATATCATTGTTTTTACTTTGTTACAAGATGCCATTCATGGAATGAGAATCATTTGCAAATGTTTTTAATGTAAAAACAAAACAAATCAATAAAACTTTTTTTAAAAAAGAAATACTTGGTATTGGGGAAGAATGTCAATGAAACATTTTATATTTCACACAAGAGAACAGACAGACCTAATGTAAGAAAACGCCAAAAAGCAAGGCATTTTTGCAATTTGAAATAGGTTAAAAAACCAAAACAATAATAAATGCCATACAATATATTCATGGCATTACCACAAAAACAAAACAAAACAATACAAAAGTGATAGTTTTGTTTTCTCATTACCTATTCTAATTCCTTCATTTTCTTTTTCTTCTTTTAATAAAATGAACTTTTATAGCACAAATACTGAATAATAGGGGTGATAATTGGCATACTTATTTCACCCTTGATCTTACTGGGAATGCTTCTAGCTTAATCCCATTAAATATGCCTACTGATTGTTTCACATAGATGCTTCTTTTCATTTGAAGGGAAGCTCTATTTATTCCTATGCTCTCTAGTGTTTTTTTTTTTTTTAATTAGGAATGCATGCTGTATTTTATCAAATGCTTTTTCTGCATCTATTAAGATAATCATATGATAGTTTGGTAATTGATAGTATAAATTACGATAATAGTTTTCCTGATATTGAATCAGCCTTGCATTCCTGGTATATTCCTTTTTATCCCCATTTAATTTTCTCTAACGTTCTATTATACCTAACTTTTCCAAAATTCTATTCAGCTCTTTAACTTTTTTCTTGTTTATTTTGTGGTAAGATTTATCTGATAGATTCTGATAGAGGGAGGGTGAGATATTTTTTGCTATCTATTTCTTCTTGCAATTCACTTAACTTCTCTTAGGAATTTGGATGCTATATCACTTGAAGCATATATATTTAGTATTGAAATTACTTCATCATCTTTAGCAAGATGTATGTTACTTCTTTATCTCTTTTAATTAGATCTATTTTTGTTTTGACTGGATTAGAGATCAGGATTGCTACTTTTGCTTCTTTTACTTCAGCTGAGACATAATATGTTCTGCTCTAGTCTTTTGCCTTTACTCTGTATGTATCTCTCTGCTTTCAATGTGTTTCTTTTAAACTATATATTGAAGGATTCTGACTTTTAAGTCTGGTATCCACTTCTGTTTTATGGAAGAATTAATTCCATTAATATTTAAAATTAAGATTACTAATTATATTTCTAGTCATCTTATTTTTTCACATTATTCTTTTCTTCTCTCCTTTCATTTTTTTTCCTTCTCATCAATGTTTTGCTTTTGGTCACCACCTCCCTTAAACTGCTTTCCCTTTTCTGATTCCCAACTTTTCTTATCCCCTCTAACTTACCTGTATGTGATACAAATTTCATAAGTTTATTTATTTTAATACACATTGCTTTATGAATCATGTTGGGAGAAAAAAATCAGAATAAATGGGAAAACCATGGGAGAGAGAAAAAAAAGCAGAAAAAAGAAGTGAATAGCAAGTGTTGATTTACATTGTCTCCTTAGTTCTTTTTTTTTTTTGGATGTGATGGCATTTTCTGTCCAAAATCTATTGGGATAGCTTTGGATTACTGAATTACTGAGAAGAACCAACCCTTTCAGAGTTGATCATCGTACTTTCTTGCTGTTAGTGTGTACAATGTGTTCTTGGTTCTGCTTGTTTCATTCAGCATCAGTTCATGTAAATCTTTCCAGGCTTTTATATAGTTAGCTTGTTACCATCATTTTTGAAAGAACAATAGTATTCCATTATTTTATGTATTGCAACTTATTCAGCCATTCCCTAGTTGATGGGCATCCACTCCTTTTCAAATCCTTTGCTATTACAAAAAGAACTGCAACAAACATTTTTTTGCACATGTGGGTCTTTTCCCCTCCTTTATGATTTCCTTGGTTAAAGAGTTATGCTCAGTTTTGTAGCCCTTTGGGCATAGTTTTGGGCATAGTTTCAAAATGGTCTCTAGAATGTTTGGATCACTTTACAACTCTTATCTACAATGCATTAGTGTTCCAGCTTTTTCAGATCCCCTCCAACATTTATCATTTTCTTTTCCTGTCACCTTAGATAATCTGAGAGGTGAGAGGTGGTACCTCAATGTTGTTTGACATTTCTCTAATCAATAGTGATTTAGAGCATTTTTTTCTTATAACTATAAATAACTTCAATTTCATGAGACAATTTCTATACCAAACTAAGTATGTAAGTTATTCCCCTTTTGAGCCAAATCCAATGAGATTAAGATTCAAGCAATGCTATTCCTTGTTATTTCTTTCCCTTAGTTGTTGTGCCTCTTCATCTGATGTAAATTACCCCATTTTATCTCCCCTTTCCTATTCTCCCAGTACAATTGTTTTTTTGCCCCTTAATTTCTTTTTTATATCATTACATTAAAGTCAATTTATACCCACAACCTCTGTCTATATATGCCTTTTCTAACTGCTCTCACAGAGATAAAGTTCTCAAGAGTTACAAGGATTATTTTTCCTTATAGGGAATTAAACAGTTTAACCTTTAAAAATGTTTTTCCTTTTCCTATTTACCTCTTTATGTTTCTTTGTGTCTTGTATTTGAACCACAAATTTTCTGTTCAGTTCTGATCTTTTCATCAGAAAAGATTGAAAGTCCCCCCATATAATTGAATCTTTTCCCCTGAAAGATAATGTTAAATTTTTCTGGGTAGTTGATTCTTAGTTGTTGCCCAAAGTCCTTTGCCTTTTGGAATATCATATTCCAGATCTTTTAATGTAGAAGGTATTAGATTTGGGATAATCCTGATTGTGGCTCCTTGATGTTTGAATTGCTTCATTTTGACTATTTGCAGTTTTTTTTCCTTGATCTGATAATTCTAGAATTTAGCCCTAACATTCCTTTGGAGTTTTCATTTTTATGTCTCTTTCTTGAGATGATTGGTGAATTCTTTCAATGCCTATTTTACCGTCTGGTTCTGGGATGCTAGATTAATTTTCCTTGATGGTCTCTTCAAAGATGTTGTCCATAGTCATTTTTTGACCATGGCTTTCAGGTAGTGCAATAATTCTTAGATTTCTTTATCCTGGATCTATTTTCCAGGTCAGTTATTTTTCCAATGAGGTATTTTATTTTTTTCTTCTATTTTTTTTTCTTTTTTCTTTTTAAATTTTATTTCACTCATTTTTTATTTAAAGTTTTTAATTTTCAAAATATCTGCATAGTTTTCAACATTCACCTTTGCAAAACCTTATTCCATTTTTTTTCTCCCTTTCATCTCCCATTGCCTCCCCTAGGTGGCAAATAACTCAATATTTGTTAAACATGTTCAATTCTTCTAATACATATTTCCACAATTATCATGCTGCACAAGAAAACTTAGATGAAAAAGGAAAAAAATGAGAAAGAAAAGAAAATATAATCAAACAACAACAAAAAAGATGAAAATACTATATTGTAATCCTCTCTCAGTTTCCACAGTCCCCTCTGGGTAGAGATTATTCTTTCCCTCACAAGACCATTGGAATTGTCCTGGATCACCTCACTGTTGAAAAGAGCCACATCTTTGACTCATTCATAATCTCCCATTGAGTCATTTACTTCCATTTATCCAATTCTAATTTTTAATGAATTATTTTCTTTGGCTAGGTTTTTTACCCCCTTTTCTATATTTTTAATTGTATTAAAAAAGTTCAATGGAATTTCTTGCCCTCTAAAATTTGCCAAATCTATTTTTCAGATGTTGTTTTCTTCAGTCAATTTCTGTTCTTCCTTTTTGAAACTATTGGTTTTTCCCCTTAAGCTTTTTCCTGCAAAGCTCTCATTTTTTTCCCATTTCCCTTCTATTTCTCTTACTTGACTTTTAACATCTTTTTGAGATCTTCCAAGATAACCTATTGAGCTTGAGAGCAGTTCCTATGCCTCTTCGAGGATTCACATGTAGACTATTATTGCTGTTCTCTTCTGGGTTTGTGTTCTGTAGCATTCTATGGTCAGAGCTCTTTTAGGTTTTTTAGCTCATTTTAAAAAGTTGAGCTCTGCTTCAAGGACACAGGGGAAATTTTCCCAAGCTTCTTTTGCAGAAAACCAGGAATCCTTCACTGACTTTCCACACTGAAACTAGAGGTGCTGTTGGTTTTCCCTCTACACTGGGTTAACCTGGCCTACCCAACACTGTTTGCTGGAGATTGGAGGTTGTAATTTGCCTTTTGTGCTTGGCTTGGAGGTCTCACAACTGGACTGCTGAGTCATTGGCCTTCTGAACTAATAAGGAGGGGCAAACATTGTTTCCCTGTACTTTGGCTAAGAGGCTTGCACTAGATTTCACCATTCTGCTTGTGCTGGGCTGTGTTCTTCCTTGCTCAAGTGAGATAGACCTTTCCTGAAGTCTTCTAAAATATGGTAAGTTGGAAAATTGTTTACTCCCAATGTTTCTGTATTTTTTCACTCCACTCAGAGGCATGATCTAGTGTTGATTCTGAGGGAAACTGAGGAGAGCTCATGTAACACCCTGTCATGTCTCCATCATCTTGGCTCCCTTTTCTCCCCCCCAAAATTGTTAAATTGCCTATGGTCTTTGACCCAACAATATAACCACAAGGTTTGTTTCCCAACATAATCTGGAAAAATGAAAAGAATTTTTTTGTTTTAAAATATTTATAGTAGGGCTGCCCACTGTCACAATTATTATTTAATATTGTCTTAGAAATGCTAGCTTTGGCAGTAAGAGAAGAAAAAGAGATTAAAGGAATTAGAGTAGGTAATGAGGAAACCAAATTATCACTCTTTGCAGATGACATGATGGTATACTTAGAGAACCCTAGAGACTCAACTAAGAATTTACTAGAAACACTCCACAACTTTAGCAAAGTTGCAGGATACAAAATAAATACACATAAATCATCAGCATTTTTATACATCACCAACAAAATGCAACAGCAAGAGATACAAAGAGAAATTCCATTCAAAATAACTGTTGATAGTATAAAATATTTGGCAATCTATCTGCCAAGGAAAAGTCAGGAACTATACGAACTAAACTATAAAGCACTCTCCACACAAATAAAATCAGACCTAGTCAATTGGAAAAACATAAGTGCTCATTGGTAGGCCAAGCGAATATAATAAAAATGACAGTATAATAAAAATGACAATACTACCCAAACTAATCTACTTATTTAGTGCTATGCCAATCAAACTACCAAGAAATTATCTTACAGATTAGAAAAATTAGTAGCAAAATTCATTTGGAAAAACAAAAGATCAAGAGTTTCAAGGGAATTAATGAAAAAAAAGGCTGATGATGGTGGCCTTGCTGTACCAGATCTAAAACTATATTATAAAGCAGCGGTCATCAAAACCATTTGGTACTGGCTGAGAAATAGAGCAGTTGATCAGTGGCATAGGATAGGATCACAGGACAAACTAGGCAATAACTATGGCAATTTAGTCTTTGATAAACCCAAAGACCCCAGCTTCTGGGATAAGTACTCACTATTTCACAAAAACTGCTGGGAAAACTGGGAACTAGTGTGGAAGAAATTAGGGATTGACCCACATCTAACACCACATACCAAGATGAGATCTAAATGGGTTCATGATCTAGATATAAAGAGTGATACTATAAGTAAATTAGAGGAATGTAATATAGGTTACCTCTCAGACCTATGGAGATGGAATAAATTTATGTCCAAAGAAGAACTGGAACTCCTAATTGAACACCAGATGGATAACTTTGACTATATTACGTTAAAAATTTTTGTACAAACAAAACCAATGCAGTCAAGATTAGAAGGGAAGCAATAAATTGGGAAATTATCTTTACATTTAAGGGTTCTGATAAAGGTCTCATCTCTAAAATATATAGAGAATTTTCTCATATTTATAAGAATTCAAGCAGTTCTTCAATCGATAAATGGTCAAATGATATGAACAGACAATTTTCAGAGGATGAAATTAAAACTATTTGTAGTCATATGAAAAGGTGCTCCAAATCACTATTGATCAGAGAAATGCAAATCAAGACAACCCTGAGGTACCACTACACACCTGTCAGATTGGCTAAAATGATAGGAAAAGATAATGATGGATGTTGGAGTGGATGTGGGAAGGCTGGGACACTGATGCATTGTTGGTGGAACTGTGTACAGATACAGCTATTCTGGGGAGCAATTTGGAGCTATGCTCAAAAAGTTATCAAACTGTGCATACCCTGTGACCCAGCAGTGTTTCTATTGGGCTTATATCCCAAAGAAATCATAGGGGAGGGAAAGGGCCCCACATGTGCAAGAGTATTTGTGGCAGCCCTTTTTGTAGTGGCTAGAAAATGGAAACTGAATGGATGCCCATCAATTGGAGAATGGCTGAATAAATTATGGTATATGAACGTTATAGAATATTATTGCTCTGTAAGAAACAACCAGCAGGACGATTTCAGAGAGGCCTGGAGAGACTTGCATGAACTGATGCTGAGTGAAATGAGCAGAACCAGGAGATCATTATACACGGTAACAACAATACTATATGACAATCAATTCTGATGGACGTGGCTCTCTCTTCAACAATGAAATGTTTTTCAATTCACCATTTTTATTTTCCAGTGAATTGGTGATTTTTTCCAATTCACCAGTCCTATTTTCCAGTTTTTGATATTTCTGTTGCCCTGATCTCAATTTATTTCCCCATTCTTCTTCTAGCTCTCTTTTGAGATTCTTAATGCAATCTTCCAGGTAAGCCTTCTGAAAGGGAGACCAACTTACGTCTGCCTTTGTGGCTTCATCTGGGATTGTTTTCATAATGTCAGGATCTGGGGACTGTTCTATTTTTTCTCCGTAAAAGCTTTCTATGGTGAGAGTTCTCTTCTGCTTCTTGCTCATGCTTTAAAGTTGGGATATTGGTCAAAAGCAGCGAAAACTGCAACAATTTGTATTTGCCCTGGGGCAGTTTGCCGAGTTGACTTCCAGTCTGAGGCTGGTCGGGCTAGATCCGCACTAGGACCACGTTTTCAGCTGCTCTCGATCCACCCTTTACCAAAGGCAGATCTGCCAAAGCACCTGCCCGCAAGCAGAGCAAAGTGGCCCAGGCGTCTCCCATGGGCTTCCTGGGTGCCTTAAATCCACCCCTCTATCGCAGCCCTGACTTCCGCCCCGGCTGGAGTCTGATCGCGACTAGCGGCCGATTTCCCCTGAGGCTAACCTTCTCCGGAGTTCTTTCAAGGTAGATTTTTGATAGAAGTGCGTTGCAGTCCAAATGTTTGGCGGAGCCCTCACTCTAAAACCAGTTCGAAGGCTCACTTTGTTTGGGTCTGAGGGAAGGTCCCAAGGAGTTCACAGAGAAAGCTGTCTGCAGTTCGCCATCTTGGCTCCACCCCCAACAATGAAATGTTTCAAACCAGTTCCAATTGTTCAGGGAAGAAAGCCATATACATCCAGAGAGAGGGATGTGAAATGTGGACCACAACATAACATTCTCATGCTCTCTATTGAGGTTTGCTTGCATTGTGTTTCCTTTCTCTGATTTTTCTTTCTTGTAGATACGATTTTTCTTGTACAACAATGATAAGTGTGGAAATATGTATACATATATTCGATTTGTCAAGTATTTTAACATAATTAACATGTAGTGGATATCCTGCCATCTAGGGGAGGGGTAGGGAGTAAGGAGGAAAAATCTGTAACAGAAAGCTTTGTAAGGGTTAATGTTGAAGAATTACCCATACATATGTTTTGCAAATAAAAAAAAATGTTACACTTGAATATGGATTCTGAATATTTCACTACCTAAACTTTGATTAAAATCCAATAAAGTTGAAAAAAAGAAAAAGTACATAATAAAAAATAGTCTCAAATGAAAAAAAAACATTTATAGTAGTTCTCTTTTTGGTGGCAATTAATTAGAAAAGGTGGGAATGCCCATCAGTTGAGGATTGGTTAAGCAAGTTTTGATATATTGCTATAAGAAATGATGAACTTAATGATCTTAAAAAATAGAATTTCACAAATTAATAAAAGGTGAAATGAGTAGAACCAAGTGAATGTTGTATACAGTAACTACAGTAGCAATATTATTTTAAGCTCAACTTTGAGTGACTAAGTTATTTTGGCTATTATAAATACCCAAATTTACTGTAAAGGACGTGAGAGAGAAGATGCCTTCTGCATCAAAAAAAAGAACTTGTAAATAAAAGTATGTATAGAATGATTTTATTTATACATACATATTTGTTTTTAGTAGCAGCCATCTGTAGTTTGGGAGGATGGGAGGGAAGAAAAAAGGAAAAATAAAGGTATATAATAACTTTATTATGCATTTAAAAGGAATAACTCAATAAACATAATAGGTTTAGTTCCATGTACAACCATTTCTCCCCTCCTTGTCTAGTCTATATTAGGGAAATCCTTGTTTTGTTTCTTAAATTCAGAATAAAAGAAAATAAAATAAATAATCTGGAACATAACAGTAAGAATAGACTATTGATTAAATGGTAACTTGCGTCTTGAGTATTTATAAAACTATAAATTCACCAAAATAATCAGCATGTTCAAAGCAATGTGCTAGATAGTAGGAATACAAAGACATATATACATGTGTGTGTGTATGTGTGTGTGTGAAAGTCCTGCTCTCAAGAAGTTTGTCATGCTACCTACATCCAAGACACATACTTATCTCTTCCTTTACTTTTTCCCTCTGCCACAACATGGACTCTATTCTGGCTCTGTTGGTTTTCATGGGCAAGCTTTTGCTTTATTTGGGAATCGGGCCTTCTTGACCACTTTCTAGATATCTTCACAGCAGAGAATGGTCTCCTGCTCCCTTCTTTCCAGCTCCACATTTATGTTATCTTCCTTCATTAGAATAAAAGATACTTGAAGAAACTGAAGCAAGTAAAGATTAAGTGATTTTCTCAAGGTAAAACAATTAGTAAGTGTCTAAGGCCAGGTTTTAACAGGCTTTCCCAACTCCAGGCCTAGTTCTGTATCCTTTGTGTCATGTGAAGAGATAGATGATGGCAGGGCAAAAGATAGATTCAAATAAAGTGACCTTTAGGGAACATTTTCATTAATTTTTTTTTGTAACAGTTGCTATGCAGCTGGCCTGAAGTCCATGCTGGTTAACAGCATAAGAGTGCACTATGCTTTTGTAACATACACTCTCTTTTCTAGAGATCTAGAGTTGTCTTTTCTTAAAGTTTGTCATTTCAGAAATTATGTTATGGAAAATAAAGCTAATCTGGGAGTGTTATGAAGCAGTGCAGTTAGTTTTTCCTCCATAAATTTCTTCAAAGAAATCTGAAAAATGGACCAGGTAAAATTCTGATGGGAAAATTCAGAAAAAAAAAAAAAACTTTTATAATGAGTTCTATGTCTTGCCTAGTTCATCATTGGGTGACAGAGAAGTTTGTGCATACAAAACTGTTTTCATAATATTGTCATTACTTCTCTGCTAAAAGGTATTATTTACTTCTTTTTCCCAATCATGTGAGAATCTCCTTTCTTAGTTCAACTGAAACAACATGCAATAATGCAGAAGTAGGAAAATCTGTTTTCTATTAAGTCATTCATTAAAGAGACGTGTAAAAATATGTGAAATGATACCACTCTTTTTACTATTTTTTTTTCTTTTGGAAAACAATCATTTTTTCCCTGAAACAATGTGATCATGTAATACATTATATATGTATATGTATATATACATAAAATACATTTAAAAGAAATTGAATTTCTTTTTGAATTAACAAATATGTTTTTAAAATTGTTCTAATTTTTATTTTTAAATATTGATAAATATGATTTAAATAAACAAAAGTCCATTTGTGTTCTCAACAGAAGGGTCCCATGATTTTTCACCTTAGAAGAATAACTGGAGGGTTCAGAGAAAAGATGGCGGAGTGCAGACACAACTCTCAGTGAGCTTCTCTGATCTCTCAAACCAACAGCAGATTAAGCCTCTGAATTGGTTCAGGAGTGAAAGCTCCCCCAAGACTTTGGAGTACAACACATTTTGAGCAAAAATTATCTTGGAAGAACTCCGGAGCAGGTCTGTTTCAGATGGGCAGGGGATCAGGCTGTTTGCCAAGCTCAGGAGGTAGCATGCAGCCAGGGCAGGAGACTGGGGCTGATACAGAGCATGGCAGATTCTAAGTTCCTGGGAGATGCTTGGGCCACTTTGCTGTGATTGCGGGCAGGTCCTTTGGCAGAAAGGTTTGCCTTTGTTGAAGGGTAGATTGAAAACCACTGAGAGCAAGGGACCTAGCCCAGGCAGCCCAGCACTGGAAGTAAACCAGCCAAACTGCCCCAGGGCAAAACAGCTGCCACTCCTCTGTTTTGAACAGACCTCAAGCTCTAAAAAATAAGTAAGAAATAGAAAAGAACTCTCACCATAGACAGCTTTTATGGAGAGAAAGAAGGGCAGTCCCCAGATTCTGAGATTCCTAAATGTAAAGCAACTCCAAAGGAAGCCACAAAGGCAGACATGAGCTGGTTCCCATTTTACAAGGCTTTCCTGGAAGACTAAATAAGGAATCTCAAAAGAGAGTTAGGAGAAAAATGGGGAAATGCAATGAGATCATTGCAAGGATATAATGCCCTACAAAAGAGAAATGAAAAAGACAGCAATTCACTGAAAAACCAAATTGGTGAAATGGAAAAAGACACCAACTCACTGAAAAACAAAATTGGCAAAATGGAAAAGGAAAAAAATTCACTGAGAAACAACATTGGTGAAATGGAAAATGAACAAAACAATTCAATTGGCCAGTTACAAAAGGAGTTAAAAAGATAACTGAAGAAAATAATACTCTAAAAATTAGAATTGAACAAATGGAAGTGAATGACTCAATAAGACTTAAAGAATCAGTCAAACAAAAACAAAAAATATGAAAAAAATAGAAGAAAATAAGAAATATCTCCTAGGACAAACAACTAACTTGGAAAACGGATCCAGGAGAGACAATCTAAAGGTTTTTTGGACTCCCTGAAAGCAACGATGAAAAAAAGAACCTTGATGCTATCTTCCAGGAAATCATGAAAGAAAATTGCCCTGATGTTTTAGAATCGGAAGGCAAAATCACCATCAAAAGAATTCACTGATCACCTCCTGAAAGAGAACCCAAAATTAAAACCCCAAGGAATATTGTGGCTAAATTTCAGAACTATCACACAAAGGAAAAAGATATTACAAGCAGCTAGAAAGAAACAATTCAAATACTGAGGAACTGTAATTAGAATCACAGAAGATCTGTCAGCTTCCACATTAAAAGATCAAAGGACCTGAAATAAGATATTCCAAAAGGCAAAGGAATTTGGAATACAGCCAAGAATAAGTTATCCAGCTAGAATGAGTATTATTTTCCAGGAAAGAAGATGGA